>MU765369.1:0-24008 GCA_026770625.1 Nicotiana glauca | reverse complement strand
AAATATTGGGAATGATTTTGTGATTGAAAATTCCATTAAATCGAGAAATAGGCTAAAATTGCAATTTCATGCAATTTTAGTTTAAAAATACCAAATGCACTTGTAAAATTATATAAAAAATCATGTAAATTATATTTTTGTGTAAATATGAGAATAAAATAAATTATTCACCAAAATGACAAGCTTTGGGAATAATTATTGGATTTTGTAGTGCAAAATAGGCCATAAATTGGTTTTAAAAATCTTTAAAAATTTCGAAAAAATACCAAAACATTTGGGGATGCTTGCATATGCATATACGTGCTATCTTAAAAGTATTTTGAGTATAAAAATACATAGGAAAAAATTAGCTATCAACAAATGGAACCTCACTATAGATTGTTGTACCTTATGGTTTCACCTACGGATTGGTGTACCCTATACTAAACACGCGACTAGGGAGTGGTGTACTCTATGTCAAAATGGAACCTCAACTAAGGACCGATGTACCTTATGCTGGAAAATCCAGTAGTTGATTATGTGATTATAGGCATATCTAGAAAGAAAAAGCACAGACTTTGAAGAATTTACCTTTGGTGACATTCGTCCTTTGAGAACTTCATTTCTACACTACTTTGTTTCCTGCTTCAAACAAAGAAATATTTGTGAGTTTTCAAACTGGTGGTCATTTTGTGGCCTTGAGGCCCTAAGTAGTTTGAATTCGCGGCAATCTTCTGAAGAAGAACTGATTTTTTCAGCGTGGTACTGAGTTGCTCGTATAATCTGTATTGCTTTCTGGATACCTTGGATTTATATCATTGCCCCCGACGGTTTCGTACCCGGATGTCACACACCCTTTGGCAATTTTTTTCGATCAATTTTAATTATCTTATGCTCGGTATCAGTTTATGTCTGGGGTGCTATCCACTTTGCCCATGAAGCAAGTCTTGCTTAACGACCTTTTCGGTTTCTTCAAGACACTTTTTTCGGCTTATCAGAGAAAATCACTATTGAATTTGTGCCTTTGTCAATGTCGTGTATGCCCCACATCATTTGTTTTGCACTTCCAGAAACGGTGACCAATTTTCTGGCTCTTTCTTTGTTGGATTTCTACGCAAATAGACTAGCAAAGTTTTCTCTTTGGAACTTTTACTTCTATGAACCCTCGGATCTTGTTTAACTTCAACAATTTAGGGTGCATGTTGCTCCCTTGGTATGTCCTCTTTGATGTGCTATGATAGATAGTTAGAAAGCTTGTAACAGATTTTGAAATCATTTCTTGTTTGTTCTAACAAAGACTAACTCAAAATAATAATGCAAATGGACACAATGACGCGATGTAAAAGTGAGAAAGAATAGTATTTAACACAAAAATGCTACATTAGGGGAAAACAAAGAAAGAAAGGGATCTTTTAAATGTGGTAGCCAACTTTCATGATCATGACATGTATTTTGGACTGAGCAGCCAAATCTATCCAACCAATCTACCCTTTCTTCTTGTTGTTCCTTTTTCGTCTTTGATGTTGGCCTCTTTGTGCCAATCATTTGCATCAAATCACAACTAACCTTTGACCAGCAGTGCCTCAAAAGGTTTTCACCAACCAGCCTCTCTCATTTATTTATGTCTACTTACCATCTTCTTATAGTGACCATGAGGGTTTTCACCAATAAGACTCTCTCATTTTCATTCTTTTTTTTTGTGCGAGCAACTTGACATTGTTCTATGTCGTGTGATAATTTATGCTTACTGTGTGCTTCTGATGGCATTCTATAAGACTAATTGGAAAGTCTTTATTTGGAAGGCTTTTAGAGATGGATAGAAATAAATGGTCACATTAAGGCTCAAAATAAACTCAATATGATAGGGTTGTATATTTACAACTCTTGGAATCAACTCTTCATAAAAACAATACAAAAAATCTGCCCCAGTTTCAGACTCTGGGGAATTTTTATTTTGATTTGGTTAGACTAAACCCTAGTTTAGAGCTGCCTACGTATCCTATAAAGGAATCAAGTCAAACGTAGTTTAAACTAACACGAAAGCTTTTGTTTTTTTTGTCCATCATTTTTCTTTTCTTCTTCTTTTTTTTTAAGAAAAATTGTCCTAGCTCCTATTTTCTAGTGGCATGGATTTTTGACTCTTTTTGTTTTGGACTTTGACTCTATAGTTGATTCCAAAAGAGAGGGCCAAAAAATAAAAATAAAAAATAAAACATTCTCAAAAGAGGTTGATAATAGGCTAAATTGTATAGTTTGGCCTACGTTCGGGCTCTAACTTAAAGATGCTTTATTATTGTAAGTGTGTAAATAATACAAAAATTGGCTCTAATACTGACTTTTGTGTTTCACAGGAGAAATCAAATGAGGACTTATGATGGTGATCCGGGCAAAAATTAGAGTTAATGGACGAAAAATGGAACGAAACTCGTTTGGCAGTGTAAAACCCCAGTAACGCAGGCATTAGCGCAGCCTTAGCGCGCCCGTGCTAGTCCAGCAGCCAGAAACAGAATAAAACTCCACTAGCGCGGGCAGTAGCACGTCCTAGCACGCCCGCACTAGTCCAGATTGGGGAACGGTGTTTTAAAAAGGGCAAATTCAGAAGTCCAAGCAAATACACACAAACTATAAAAGGTTTAACATGTCCAAGAGAAAGGAGGAGTTCGAGTTTTGAGAACAAGGAAGAGAGGCAAGGAGGCAACTTGGAAAATAATTTCTTATCTCTCTAATTTGTTCTTCTATCAATGAATATGAATTCTTGTGTAGTTTTCATTATTGTTATGAGTAGCTAAATCTTTTAATCTAAGGTTTTGGTGAAACCCGTTGGGGATGAATTGGTTGTTATATTAATATAGTTTTGAGTTGGTTGTTAATCTCTATTTGTTCAACTACGTTTTGATTGTGGTTAATTGAAAGGATCCTCAATTAGGCGTTCTTATTTATTATATATCTGCTTGAGAAAGAGTGCATATTTAGGTAGTTGTGTGAACAACATCACTCCTGGAGTATAGACTAGAGTCATAACCGAGGGTTTAGAGGTTGGATTAGAGATAACGATACCTCGGGTGCAATCTAAGTGAACTGTAATGTGAATCTAGCTAGCGCAGCTTGAGAGAGTGCGTCTAGTAAATTATCATAATTGCTTGAGAGAAATTTATGATAGCTGGAGAGTTCATGATTGATAGAGGCAACTAAGTTAGAGATATAAGAAATATGCAACCAAGGAAATCAACAACGGAGGAAACCATTACCTTAGCCCTTATTCCAATTGTTTACAAATCAAGCTTAGTTAATTTTCAGCTGTTTATTTATTTTCAGTTTTAGTTGTTAGATATATCATCAATTGTTAATTACAATGTTTGGGGAAGTTGATTCTATAGAATTTAGTAAGTCCAACAATAGTAATTGATAAGTTAATTTTCTGTGGTTCGACTCTGGGCATAAATACTCAAATTATATTTGCAACGTCCGCGTGTCTTTTTATAGGGCATAGTTTGGCGTTATCAGAGGTGATGAAGGGTATAAAGTGTTTGGGTAGTAGAAAAAGGGTCTCCCATCCTCAAGGATGCCAAAGGTTCTATCTCTTCTAAAGTTCGGCATTAATGGACATGATTGCCTTCTTGATTTTGCAAAGCGTATAGCTCTAGTCAATATCATGTTCGCAACAAATGACCTTTGACAAATTGGAGCCACCTTTTCTTGGTCTTTGCCTTGATGTGAAATGATGCACTTCAGTACCAACTAATCCATTTTAAATTCCCTAGAATGCACCTTTTTTGGAGATTTGGGTCATCTTCCTTGATATGATTAGATTATGGTAGGCTGTGGCCAAAACCCTTTCACTGATTAGTCCAACCAAACTTCAAGACTTTCAATTATCCTTAAACCAGTATTCATGATAGAATTGGGATAAACAAATTTAACCTCTATGGGTATGACTGTTTCGCTTCCATGTGATCTTGACACAGGCGTATCATTAAAGTTTTTCAACCTCTTACTTATCCTCCATGTGTTTTTCCTTGATTCAATTCAAGATTGGACAAGCTTTCTAAAATCTAGCCGAAAACTCTGCATGCATGTCATGTCACTAAAATTGGCGTAAAAAGAACAATATATGTAAGAAGAACTAAACACGATGGATTAAAATGACACAAATAAAAATGTTGTATTTCATTGATTAAGGGATAGAGAGGTTTGATGACGGGACAAACACACAACATCTAGATCACAACCTCGAAATAATCCGGATGATAGAAATTATGACAAAATAAGTTACCAAGACTCCTTCCCGGCAAGGAAGGGAGTGACTTTCCATTTATCAAGCTCAACATCTTAGCTATGAATTTTCGCATCAGCATCAAACAGGATCTTCAACAATTTTGATTGCCTTGCATTCAATGGACAGGTTCTTGACATTTTTTACCAAACCGTCCCCATATTCTTTATCATTGTAAATCATCCGGACAATGTGTGCTTGGTCATGACGTTTAGGGTGTCATTATCTGGGGCCACGATCATTCCTTCTTGAAGCATCATTTCCATTTCCCTTTTTAAAGCCCCACAGTCATCAATGCTATGTCCCTGGAAGTTAGAATGGTACATGCACCGTACAGCAGGGTCAAAACCTTTTGCATATGGGTTAGGAACATACCCGTGAAGTGGCTCAATCACGCCACAATGTTTTAGCCTTTCAAACAAACTTGTGTAGGATTTTACGATTGGCGTGAAATAGTCCCTCTGCTTATGTTCCTTTTCGTACTCTTGTTTTGGACGAGGGTTGTAGGGTGATTGAGAGTTCTGTTGTTACGGATGAAGGTATATCAAATACAGGGCCCACATCTGCTGGTGATTGGGTGGTTTGGCATAAGACTGAGCATTGAATGTTGCTTATTGTGGAGCAACTGAGTATTGTGGATACGGGGGTTGAGATGCTCCCTTTTGGCCTCTTTTTGCCCGTAATGCCATCATGGCCTCCTCATCTTTCTTCCTTTGGTTAACAAGGTTGTCTGGCCTATTATGGATTTCTTGAGTGGCTACTTTGAAAGCCATTTGACTTATAATTCGATCAGTGTTGAGGTCATTCTCAACCATTTCCCCTATCTTGATTGCATCAGCAAAAGGTCTGCCCATTGCGGATATCATATTTTGAAAATAATCAGGATCCTGAGCCTGAAGGAAGATAGTGATTGAATCATGATAATCCATGGGAGGCTTGACTCAAGATGCTTTCTCTCTCTACCTAACTGCATACTCCCTAAAGCTTTCAGGCGGCATTCCTTTATATTGGACAGGGAATTGCGATCTGGCACAATATCAATGTTGCACTGAAATTGTTTGATGAAGGCTTGGGACATGTTGTCCCAAATATGCCAGTGAGAGATATCTTGGTCAATGAACCATTCAGAGGCTACCCCTACCAAACTCTCCCCAAAATAAGCCATCAGCCACTCTTCATTTCTTCCTGCAACCCTCTGCTAGTTGCAGTACCTTTTCAAGTGGGCGATAGGGTCATAGTCTCCATCATATTTCTCAAATTTTGGGGTCTTAAACCCTGGTGGCAAATGGATGTGAGGGAAAATGCATAGATCATTGAATGAAACACTTTTATAACCACCTAGTCCTTGTATGTTCTTTATGGTTTGCTCAAGACTTTTCATTTTTCTGGCCAACTCATCTGGCTCACCCATCTTGGCAGCTTTTTCAGTTTCTACAGGTGACTCGTACTGAGAAGTCTGATTGTATGGAGCCGACACCCTGAAAGCCATGTTTGGAGAGTAGTATTGTCCATTATAAGCATGAGATGATGACACATTATTTGGCCTAGTCATAGGAGGTGGTGGCGGAATGGTATACACAGGCACACCAGATACAACGAGAGGTGTATGCCTAACCAGTGCGGTAGGAGGCTGCACATTAGAGATACCAGGGCCGGTATAGAAGCTATAGTTTGGCACATACCTTGGTGGTAGAATGTGATCTCTCATTGCAAAATAGCGGTAGTTGAGTAACTAGGGGTATGGTGGAAGTTCCCTCTGAGGGACCCTGAGGCAGAGGTTGACCGGAGACCCAAGCCTGATACACATGAGACAGTTGATGTTTCAATCTTCTTACTTCTTTCGACTCTTTCTCAACTGACTAGAAATGGGGGTCGTCACTGACCAACTCGATTTCATCATTGTTAGCCATCGGTACCTTTCCTTTAGATCTGGTGAAGTAATGATGTGTTACAAGTTCCACCACAAACCAACCACATTAAGCTTATTAGATAAGAGACAACAAATGTGTTAGGGTTAAGCATTTTACAGATTTGAATCACACATAATATTCCATGCTCATAACATTATCACTCCTCTAACATGATTTTGGAAAGCTTCATATTTCATTCCGGCTTATAAGGTTGATGCTTGTTGCCACTCTTATTTATTCCTCTCTTTTTTCGCTTTTCTTTACACCTCGCCATATTTTCAAGTCGTTGAAGAATATTTCAATCGAACCTTTTGGGGATTGCCTACGTATCATGTCGCCTCATGAATCAGATTATTACGTAGTTCAAGTAACATGACCATTTATTTTTTTTAAAATTTACAAAACAAAGTTTTTTCTAATGTACAAAAAACATCTTTTTGGTTTATTTTCAAATTTTCTAAAGAAAAATCTTTTTCATTATTTTTTCGAGTTTTTCTTCTTCTTTTTTTCCTTTTCGATACAAGACTTGAAAAAAAGGAAAATTACTTAAAGATACAACCTAAAAGGACAAACATTTAAACAAGGCTGAAGTCGACCCAAACAAATGTTTTTTTTAAAAAGGCAAAACAACAAGACAAAAACACCAAAAGACTGTTACATATTCGATGATTACAAATGAAAAAATCAAAGTAGACTGCTAGCTAAAATAAGACTTTGATCTCTGCATGAGAATCCAGCAACATCATTGTATTCAAGGTGCTTATTCCGATGGCTATCCCCCTCCCCCAATATCATGGTATATGCGCTTTAAGTCTGTGGCAATATGGCGTGCAAAGTTGGGCGATACCGTAGCAAGTTGCTCTCGGGTCAAACCTTGATAAGTCACACACCCTCGATCGGTATAAGTAGCCACTTCATAGACCCTCCTTCCAACATGCTCCTGGCTCTAACTTAAAAACTAGATCTGTCACTCATGGTTATTGGCTATGTCCGATATATCCTCCTCACATTGTAACGATAGATCCAGCTGGTTATTGTGACAACCCAAAGGGTCATCACTTGTTTCCTTACTATTTTTGTGCTTCTGAGGCCTTAAAACCTCATTTAGGGTTGCTTCAATTTGCGTGCATAGTCCGGGCGCGTAGCCGGAAAGCTTAAATATGAATTCTATGTGAACAATGCTAAATTTTGATATTAATATGAATACATTTGACTTCGATCAATATTTTGAGTAAACGGACTCGGACCCATGATTTGGTGGTCCCGGAGGATCCGTAGAAAAATATGGGACTCGAGCGTATGCCCGAAATTGAATTCCGAGGTCCAGATCCCGAGAAATGAATTTTTGTGTGAAATTATTTTCTGAAAATATTTAAGGAAATTTGAAATGGAATTTGATTAGAACGTATTGGTATTGGGCCGTATTTTGGTTCCGGCGCCCTGTACGGGTCTTATATGTGATTTAAGCACTTTTTGCAAAATTTGGTTGAAAACGGACGTCGTTTGACGTGTTTCGGGCTTAAAATGGAAACTTGATATTTTATGAAAACTTGGAAGAAATTATGAATTTTGAGGTTTAATTCGATGTATATGATGTTATTTTGGCGATTTGATCGCACGGATAAGTTCGTATGATGTTTTTGAGGTTGTGTGCATATTTGGTTTGGAGCCCCGAGGGCTCGAGTGAGTTTTGGATAGGCGTCGGAGTGCATTTTAAACTTAGGAAAAAAATCTGGTATGAACAGGCCTGCAGGCTTCGCATTTGTGAAGCCTGGTTCGCAAATACGAAGGCTGGTTTGCAAAGGCGAAACCAGCCCAGGCCTGACAATGATCGCAAATGCGAGATTTTCCTTCGCAAATGCAAAGGTCTCCTTTTTCTTTTGTGTTCGCAAATGCGACAGTGGGCTCGCAAAAGCGAAGTGTTGGCCCTCGCAAGTGCGATGAAAGTGTCGCAAATGTGAAACCTTTCATCTGGACCTGAGTTCGCAAATGCAAACTATTGTTCGCAATTCCCACTTTTGGTTGGGGTTCGCAATTGCAAATCCCAGTTCGCAATTCCCATATCTGCAGCCCAGCAATTTCATACTTAGTCGAATTTTAAGTCATTTTTCACCCCACTTTCAAAATACAACTCCTTGGGCGATTTTTCAAGAACAAGTTTCATTCCAAATCATTTGTAAGTCGATTTTTACTCAATTCTTTCAATCATTAACATTATTTAACATGTTTTTCACTTAAAATCAATGATTTTCATGGGTGAAATTGGGGGTTTTGGGTAGAACCAAGGTTTTCTAAGAATTGGGGATTTGGACCTCAATTTGAGGTCCGATTTCAAAACAAATTACATATTTGAGTTTGTGGGGGAATGGGTAACCGAGTTTTGGTTTGAACCTCGAGTTTTAACCACGTGGTCCAGGGGGCGATTTTGGAATTTTTGGGAAAAACTTGGAAAATTCATTTTTATGCATTCAAATTGATTCATTTAGAATTTATTAAAGTAATTGAGTAATTTATGACTAGATTCGAGCGAATTGAAGGTGGAATCACGGGGTAAACTGATAGTTGAGGTTTGAGTGGAATTCAAGGCATCGAGGTAAGTGTTTGGTTTAACCCTAGCTTGAGGGAACAGGAATTGAGTCTTGTTTGCTACTTGCTAATTGATCGAGTATGATGTATAGGCATGGTGATGAGTATCTATACATTGGTGTCTAGCATAACCGTGAGTCTTAATTTTGCTAATTGTGTACCCTTAGTTGATCCTATGAAAGTTGCGACTGAATATTGATATTAGTTGTGCCAAGAAGAAGTTGAATAGGATTGGTTATAGCTGACTCTCCCTTGTCGGGATGTTTGACTGGTTGTTAATTGTTCCCTTGCCGAGAAGAGTATTAATTTGATTGTTCCCTTGCCGGGATTGTATTGTGTACTGTGTTGAAAGTGAAATGGGAGTGGGTGGTACGCCTAACACGAGTGATATTGAAATGGGAGTGGGTGGTACGCCTACCACGAGTGATATTGAAATGGGAGCGGGCGGTACGCCTACCACGAGTGATATTGAAATGGGAACGGATGGTACGCCTACCACGAGTGATATTGAAATGGGAGCGGGTGGTACGCCTACCACGAGATATTGAGAAATGAGATCGGGTTGCACGCCTACCACGAGATATTGAGAAATGAGATCGGGTTGCACGCCTGCAACAAAATGAGTTGAATATGAAAGTTTCTTTGTCTTTTCATTATTGCTAGAAATTTAAACTGTAGATGTACGTACTATTATTCCTAATATTTTGTTTCTATCTATTACCCCTGAAGCATGCTCCCTTCCCCAGTTAAAATTTTTATGTTCTTGCTACTTTTCCATTGTACTTGTATATACATCTGCAAAGGATTATCAGAGGTCTGGTCCTAGCCTCGTCACTACCTCGCCGGGGTTAGGCTAGACACTTACCAGCACATGGGGTCGGTTGTGTTGATGCTGCACTCTGTGCTATTTGCACAGGTCCAGGTTTCGAGCAGCAGCATTAGTACGGGAGTAGGCCTTCGGTCAAGCGAGACCCGAGGTAGCCTTGCAGACGTCCGCAGGCCCGACGTCTCCCTTATTCTCTCTTTTTAGCCTGTTGCCTCATTGTCTTCGAGACAAACAACTTATATTTTTCTTTCAAACCTTTGTATTTAGTATTTCTTAGCAGTTCATAAGTATTGTAATACCAATCTTGGGTAGAGGCTTATTGACTATTCCGCACTTTGATTCAGTTTCTATAATTAAGACTTCCGCTATCATTTAATTTTGCTGCTTTATATTGTTGCCATAAATTTCTAAAAAGGGAAAATTATGTTGTAAGTAAAAAATAATTAAATTTGGCTTGCCTAGCTTCTACGAGTAGGCGCCATCACGACTCCCGAGGGTGGAAAATCCGGGTTGTAAAAGTTATGGACCTTTGCTAGCTCATTCTTTACCTAGTTCTTACCTGATTCTGCAGCCCTGGATCGATCCCTTAGATCATGGATGATAAAGCTGTAATTCATTGCTTCATGCTTTGGAATGGCTGCATGTTGCTGAGAAGCAGCACTTATTCTTGTGTGCCAAAGTTGTGCTTGAAGTGCTTGAACTTCATGTGTCAATCTGATGTTCTCATCTTTAAACTCAATGCACTACAAATCCCTACTCACATTGACGATACGTATATCCCTACGTAGAGCTCAGATGATGGATTCATAGTCTCTTATTATTTCTTCCTCGAACTGCCCTACACTTGTTCTGATCTCAGTCTCCCATTCTGTCGTTCTCTTTAGAACTGTCTCTTGCTTGGGTCTAAAAGCATCTTGGACATAAAACCACTCAAAATACGCAGGGTCTAACTCTCTTCGTTCTTGATCTTCCACCATAGTGTGAAATTCAAGCACCTTAATTTCATCCCAAACCTCCTGAACATAAGCCTCGCGAACAGGATCCTCTAATGTTACCTCCCACGTGAATCTTTTCTAGTGCTACACTGCGAGCACTACCTATTTTCAACCTAACTGGCGTAAGGCTCTCATAGGCACATACGGCTAAGAACCTGGAAGACCTATCAAAATCAAAACCAAATGGTAGTAAGACCTGTATATGACTGCTTTTAGTGAGAACCAGTGGTAGTTCCATGTGATTTCAGTAGAGGTACACTTTTGAAGATGCCATCTCCATACTTCAACTCCCTTGGGGAAGCTACTATCTTCGGTCAAATCTTCCAACCCATCTTGAAGCTCATTGTTTCTCCAATGAACACCAAAATTTACCTGTGTGGAATGACTGAGAAGGTGCTTTAAAAACCATATTTGGAGTATGATGTTACAGCCCTCAAAGAAATCCTTTCCTTCCCAACACTTGTTCAGGGCACGGTAAATATCGGACAATACCATAGAAATGATAGTGACGTCCTTTCCATACAATAAAGTGGTGACTACACCAGATAATCGAATATCAATATTTTTGTCATGCCTCGGGAAAACCATTGTCCATAGAAATTCCACTAGGAATGCTTTCCACCCATGGCTTTGCCAAGCTTTATATCAAATTTTATTGTCAAGCTCTTTTTCGTGCTTTAAATATCCACCTGTACACCCTTACTTGTCGTACAAGAAATCCAATTGAACGTGCCCTCGTTCCACACTTGCTATTTTATTTTGGCTGATTGTCTTCTGCTCAAGGAACTTACTTCCAGTGACATCCCTTGGGGCCAAGGGTCTCTTCTTCCGAAGCTTTTCGCCTAACTTTGTGTATCCAGCTTACTCCTCTAAAGTGGGATTTATTTTGAAACCATTAAAACGGAATACGTTGTTATTAGGATCTCAGAAATGCACCAATGCCTCGATTAAGTCCCTCCTTGGGTTGATCTCCATAATATGCACAAAGTGACCCAGATGGTCCTTTATCTTTTCCTGCTTACAAATGCTCATATTTTTCCACCATTATCTCAATAACCGAGGTATTTTATGCACAAGCCAAATCTGTGGGGGGCCGTCATCTTTTAGCCTTTTGTCAGATCTTTTTTTTATTGTATCCATATCGCACCTAAGTGGCAGAACATGAGGTTAGGACCGATACAATCTTAAATAATACAAAAATCTCCGATACCCTGGGGTTCGACTAATAAAGGTTAGAAATGACAATATGGGACTCAAGTAACTAACATAACCACGTTTTGAAGTGAGGGTTTACTGAAGAGCGGACACCCTCGTTGGAGGAAGATACAATTTTGAAGACCAGTTCATTGGGACCCAAATGGTAAGACTTGACCAATTTGTCCGATTTAGACGCGACACCATACCATAAAAGGGTTGCTTAGGTATCTTGCATAGAGTCAAGAAAGTTCAGCTCACTAAAATCAAGATACCTATTATCCTCTAACATTTCTGAACGGGGTCTTAATAAAAATGGTCGGGTCAAGAACAAAATGATAAAAGGGCAAAAATGGATATTATTACGGAGATAACCTTTTTTATTTTTTCGAGAAAAGCTTTTAAAGTTGCTTCGACATAAATGGCCAGGCACAAAGAAAAAATAATAAAAAATAGGTAAAAATAGAGAACATTGTTATTATTACGAAAATGATCCTTCGATACTTTCACGGAAAATTTAAAGGATGTCTCGGCAAAACGGCCAAAATGGGACAAAATAATAAGAAGTAGACAAAATAAAGAAAATGGTTATTTTTTACGAAAAAATGGCCTTCCGGTACTTCCGTGGAAGATTCAAGGTTGTCTCGGTAAAACGACTAGATACGAGGGCAAAACAGTAAAAAGTGACCAAAAATAGCAATTTTTTTCGAAAATTTTATGCACATGCGTAATTTTTATGCTTTTTTTTAAAATGTGGGTTGAACCTGATGGAGGTTGCCTACGTTTCTCACGTTCGGTTAGAATTAAACCCGCGTAGTTTGATCCAAAGCTCGACAGATTTTGACGATTTTTTATTTCTTTTTTTGGACACCTCACGTCATAGTAATTTTTTTAAGTAGAACGGATTAATTGAACCAAACTGGGGAAATGATTTTCCTTTTTTTTTTGGGTTCCGCTCAACTAATTTTCTAAAGTCGGTCAACAATGCAAGCAAACCCTCCAAATGATGCAGCAAGTAATACATAAGTGAACATAGGTCTCAAAGAGGATACTTGTCTTATATGGACCAGACCCCTGTGCCGAGATTAGCTAATTCAAATGCACATGATGCAACAAAACGATCCTACTAGGGATAACTTGTGGCTTGTTCTTCTAGATTTTAAAATCTTACAAAAGAAGGTATCTAGACCTAGCTTACTCGGGCAGACAACCCAAGCCGTGGAAGGTTAGCGTGCCAGTCGTAGAACGATTCTGGCTTTACTGGTGGTTCTCCCTGCTTAAACATGCGTGACTAAATCCTTCACCAGGAGCAGGTCTGCACACTGGCTTTATCTCAGACAGAAAATTTTGTGGAGCTGGTCAGCACACACAACACTATTACTTATTGGAAGACTCAGATGGGGTGCGAGAGAAGACAATTTATATGTACAATTCAACAATATCAAAGTGGTAAAAAGCAAAGAAGTAGAACATTATGCCTAAATAAATCACAGTATATACAAAATTAATAAAGCCAAATAAAAGTCAACACGTACAAGCTCGAATTCTGGTTGTCCCCAGCAGAGTCGTCAGATATGTCACACCCCTTTTCTACCCGTAAAATAATATTGTATTATGAATTGTGGGTTAAAGAGTTTTTTCAATTAAAATGACAAATTTGAGTAGGGATTATTTTACTTACAGAGTCACCACTTGGAATTAATTTTTGGGTGTTCCAAGTCACCTTTTATTTGAATCCCTAGTCAAAAGAAGGTTTGGCTCTATTTTTTTATTAGTCTGCGAAAACGGGAGATGAGTAAGAAATTCTATTGACCTAGAAGAAGATGCGATGCTTCCCCGAATCTCGTGGTTCTAGCATGATCGCTTTATTAACTTAAATTTGTCTTCAATTAATTTTGGACAAACTGTGATTTATAAGATTTTCATGGTTTACCTATCCACTTTTATTTCTTGATTATCATAATTATTAAAAAATATTTTTGGATAATATTACATTGCCATAACCATGCTACGCAAGCGAATGCATGATCGAGCAAAATTTATTAATTTACCATAATCGTGCGTCGCAAGCGAATCCAAAATCATGACAATCATTTATTTGTAGTGCTCTTACTTTTGAGAAAATTACTACATTTATACTTGAGAAATTAATTTAAAAAATTTATTAAATATCACTATCTCGGTACGCAAGCGAGTCCGTGGTTATGACAAAAATAATTAAACCTAAAAGAAAAGGCATGAAATTTATTTGCACAACTAATTATTGAAGGTCACAGTCACGCTATGCGAGTGAATCCGTAATTATGACAAAAGTGTTTATTAAAAATAAGGGTGAATTAGAGTTATTGGAAAAAGGTATGAGATTGTTGATGAAATTAATTATTGAAAGCCAAGAAATCACGCTATACAAGTGAGTTCGTGATCGGTATAAATATTACTAAAACGCGCCTAATGATTACTTAGTTCTAAAATTAATTAAGTTATTGAAGTATTACTATTTTTCAGAAGAAACTAATTTTGTTGGAGTTGGTTTGAGAGAACAATATTTAAAGACTTGGGTCATCTCTTGTTTATTGGCTTTTCCTGGCAATAGGACACTTTATTGACTTATGGGCTGCTTTGTTAGGTTTACAATGAAATGGACCTTGCGGAATTGCCCAAATTATAAGATCTTTTTATTTTACTCATTTGCCCACCTACCTTTTTTTTTCAATTAATCTCAAATCCATCATCTAAACTACAGTGAATCTGAAATAAGCACATTTAAACAATTAATTCTAGCTTGAGAAAATTGTGAACTAACATCAAAACCCATTAGACTTTATTTGAGAAAAGAATAGAAAATAACACCAAACTTCATTTCGACTAAGCTCATAAAAATAGTAATTTGAAAAGACCATCGGGATTAAATCATATACAGTTTCTAGGAATTCAAACTTTAACAAGAAATAAAAATTTACAACTACACTAATATTTAAATATTAACACATACGACTAGACTTTTAGACAAGCTAAAACAAAACCGAAATAAATCAAAAATAATCAAGATGAGTAATACAATGCCAAAAAACTATCATTGTTATTATTTATTGAAGCAGGCATACATATCACATGGCTTGGAATGTTACCTTAGTGCTGGAAAAAAAAACCTTTCAGAAAGGCTACTATGAACCTCATAGCACCTATAACAACACCAAACGGACAACAAAAAGCAGCAAGAAGGCACTTGAACTAACAATTAGTAACTCCGGAAATTACTTAAGAGATCTTTCTGTTTTCCCAAAGATTTTGCACCAAAGTAATACTTACAAAGCTCTAAAATTTCAGCTTACTATATATATGCAGTTGCTGATTTTTCTCAAAGATATGTGCTCTTTTGTGATTGTCAAAGATGATGACTAAGTGTGTTAGAGTCTGTCTGTTTTTTTTTTTTTCAAAAGTGAAAGAAAGACCCTCTATTTATAAGAAAGAAAGACCTTGAATTATTATTACCAATCTTTCCAAAGGACAGATTTTTTACCAAAAATATGTCCAAACTATTCAAAGGACAGATTTTTTGGTCAAAAATCTATCCAAAAGACAAAATTCTACCAACTATGAACATTGCTTGGAGTATTATACTCCAAATAGTCCCCAAACAGTAAAAAGTAAATCAAAAATATGTACTCTACTGCATCATTTACCTTTTACCCTTCACAAACTAATATCAAAATAACTAACCAATGTAATAGAAGAAAATTCAGCATTCAACTTAGCCAATTAAACTATTTTTATATGATCAATTCAAGGGAAAAAATAAAAATCTACGATTAGGCAAAACACATATTATAGTGAAGTTATTAATCACAACAAAACTAACTGAGTGTCGAAATCAGAAATAATACAATAAAAGTAGTGGATCGATCATTATCAGAACTTAAACCTAAACAAACTAACAAATTTAATCAGGAAAATAGAAAATCTGAGACAAAGAGAAAGGGATTAGGAAATTTTACCAAACTCGAGCACCCGGGCAATGGCGGGACAGTGGCAGTGGTAGCGGTTCGAGAATTGTTCAATCCTGAGCAAGCTCTTATTATTAATAAATACCAAAACAGTTAAATTTTAGTTAACTGAAGTTCGATTTCAGTGTAGTCGGCAATAAAATCTCGCTCGAGGTTGGTATATAAAAAAAGAGGAAGATTCAGTGCATCTTTGATGGCTTCCGACGATGGATCGGCAGTGGGGTGGTCGGACCCCAGCTTCGCTGGAGATCGGGTCAAAAGCAATATGAAAAGATAGGCCTCGCTAAGCTTTATCTATGTGTGTAAAAATTTGGTGGAAATGGTGGTCAATATGTACGACTTTAAGATAAAAGTGGCGGCGGGGTTTCTTAGATCTATTATTCGTGAAGCTTGAGGGAGTTTTGAAGGATTTTATTTAAAGATATGTAAAAAGGAGGTTGTGGAGATTACATGGTGAGATTTTGAGGTTGTTTGGGAGTGGTCAGTGCGGAGCGCCGTTGTGGGGAAGAGTGGCAGCAGCGGAGGAAGAAAGATTGAAGAGGGAGAAGCTAGGGTTTGAATTTTAGGTTAAATGAGCCAAAAATCTGATTTTTGAACCTTATATACCTACTAGAGGTATTAAACATGGACCGTTGGATCAAAGATCATTGGGTGGATGATATTTAATATTTGAGACTTAAACTAAATAACGTAGTTCTGGCTTAAACTACGTCGTTTTTGTTCTTCCCCTGGCAGCCCTCTCAATTGGCATTGATGTTGCATTTTTTACCACTCTCTTTCAATTTTAGCCCATTTTTCCTTAATTCCAAATTTATATAAATAAATTAATTGATTAGGTAACTTATTCAAATGATCAATTAACTAGACTGATTCACCAATTGAACAGTTAGTTAATTTCTAAAATGCACAAATGAAGAAAGAACTATTATTTTTTGGTATTTTCATGATAGGAAATATGTAGTTAAAGGCACAAAAGTTGAGAAAATTAAATAAAATAACAAAACATTAATGACTTTAGGAGATATTAAAATAGTGCAAAAATTAGGTTCGCAACTTCTGAGCTTTTTTAAGTTACTTGCAAACGCCACGGCCGCCCAATTATCAGGGACTCACGGTAACATCATCCTTTCACACTTAAATCTATCCACAAATTTCCTGAGAAGCTCTCTATCTCCTTGTTTTATTTTGAAGATATCTTTCATCTTCTTCTCGACTTTTTGAGCTCCCGAATGTGCTTTTATAAATGAATCTACAAGCTCAGGAAAAGAATCAATAGAGTTTTCTGGTAAGAGAGAATACCATGTTAGTGTTCCTTTCGTGAGCGTTTTGCCAAATTTTTTAACCAGCACTGACTCAATTTCTTATTCAGTTAAATCTTTGCCTTTCACACCAGTTGTAAACGCAGTTACATGATCTCGTGGTTCTTTTTCTGGTCGTTCCATCATACTTTGGAATGTCAAGCATTTTAAACTTCTTTGGAATCAGCAAATGTGTTGCACTTGGCATCCAGGGCTATTGTGAATATTTATTAATATCCACTCCTTTAATCACCGATGGCTCGTCAGGATTTGCTTTATGCGGTCATTCTGCTTTTTCAGCTGCTTTTGCAAAGTTGGTACTAAACTTTGTAAATCAGAATTATTAGGTGTACCTGACCTTCCATCACAAGATTCACTGGGAGTTCCGCCGCTTTCTGAATTAGCAAGTCCCGAACGTGGGTTTTCTATAGTTGCAATATTGTTTGGAGGAGGAGTTGGTGGTGCAGTTGGCAATCTACTAACAAAAGCTTGAAGAGCGTTGTTGAAGTTTTCCACAATTAGTTGTTTTAAAGCGTCCTCGACAGTTTTCTCGTCCCTTTGTTGATCATTCGTATGTGATGTTGATCGTTGATGTGTCCCCTCCCGGGACTCTCGAGGAGAATTAGCGGTGAAGGGATGGTGTAGTTCCACCCTCATTTTGGTTCAGTTGGTTGTTGTCGTTGGCTGTTGACATGATTGTTTGACAGAAAAGTGAATTTGAAAAGTCAAAAGATTATCAGATTTCCGGTAACGGAACCAATTTGTTTCACCAAAAATATGTCTTTTGATCAAAATCTAATTTTAGAAGAAAATATGTTACTGATAACCAAGTTTTACTTCACTTTCACAGCGATATCAAAGGAAAATAATAAGAATAACTAAGGAAATAATTGATTGCAAAGTAAAGATAGAGAATTTCGAGAAAGCAGAAAAATAAAGATTGTATTTCAATATTTCGATATGTCCTTACAAATAGAATTTTGTGCCATTATATAGGAATATACAATAGTAATGGTTTTTTCCACATAACTTGGGTTAATTATAGGCATTAATGATATTGATTGCCCATAGTCTTGGAAATATATAACCTATGTATATGTTGCTATAAATGCCTCATATTTGTTCCGATTCCCCTTCCTTATTTATTTTCGATTCATGTATCGTTCCTCCCTTTTTATTAGGTATTCATGTTGTCCTCGTTTATTTCTTGCCAACTGTTAAACTCGGTATCATCTCGTGGGTATTTCTTCCCATGCCTTCTTTTAACAGTTAAGAAAACCACATATCATTGAATCATTGTCTCACGTGCCATGTTATGTTAGCATTCCAATATTTCACGTGTAGTGCTTTTTCACCGCCAATATAAATACGAGTTGTATAAATCAGTGGTACATATTGCTTATATTTTCCTGTAACAAAATCAAAACCAAATTGTTAGTAACCGAATCTAAAACAATTTGAGAATTGCTTTCTCTTCAATGTAATTCGTAAAAAATCTTATTGAATTAGGCAATCACTACCAATTTAGAATAGGTACGTGGATTCAGAGAATCTGGCTCAGGAACAGCTTCATACTATTAGTATGAATTACTCCCTCCGATTCACAATAAGTGATTTTTTGGTTTTTTTTAATGGTCAAAAATAAATGATTTTTACAGATTTCAAGAATGAATTAATTATTTTTTACCGACATTGCCCTTGAAGTAAATAATGTTGGAGTATGTGTTAGGAGTGTTTATGTAAGATAGTAAAGGCTAGTATGGTAAATTATATTGCTAATTAATGTTAAAAGGTGAATTCCTTAATATGTGTAAAAATAGCCAAAAAATCACTTATTTTGGAACGGGGAGTAATAAAAAGTCCAATCTATCATTTAAAAAAGGGAGTTAATACCATTAATATCTCTTTATCTTACAAATTTTGAGGAAAGAAAGAGAAAATACGTTTAAAGTGCAGAGTCGAGCTAGGGTTTTGATTAAGAAAATAAAATACTATTATAAAAAAGTAAATACATAAAGAGCTCTTGGTTATGTCAAAAGGTTCAATATTTGCTATATATACATAAAAACATAATTTTGATCTTATATATATAATATAACCGTCCTGATAAAGGAATTCGAATAAGCCCCTTGCGCCCCTAGCTCTGTCCCTGGTACCGACTATTGAAATGGATGAGTCCATAAATATATAGTTCAATATTTGAAAAGGTCGAAGACTTGAAGTTTAGGAGGTAGGGGACATGGCTTGGAAACTTTATCTTATCAATAGTGTAGAAGATCATAGTTCAATACTAATAGCATATTCAAAACTCCCTCCGGTCCAAAATAAGTAATTTTTTGGTATTTTTCTTATGGTCCAAAATAAGAGATTTTTCTAGATTTCAAGAATGAATTAATTATTTTTTTCCTACATTGTCCTTGAAGTAAATAGTGCTGGAATATGTGTTAGGAGTGTTTATGTGAGATAGTAAAGGTTAATATGGTCAATTTTATTGTTAATTAATGCTAAAAGATGAATTTCTTAATCTGTGTGAAAACAACCAAAAAATCACTTATTTCAGAACGGAGGGAGTAGTGTCTTGGATCAAGAACCCCCATCTCTCCCCACCCCCACCCCGCCCCACCCAACCCCACAAAGCCTTGGACCACTTTCAACCTTCTTTATTCTACTAGCTAGGGCATCTTTCACTTTCTTGTTTTGGTTTTTTCCCTTTCCTTTTGCTTCCTTTCTTGTATTTTTCTTTGTCTTCTAATTCCAAATCAATTCCAAACATGAACTTCATGACAACCCTTTCTTGTCTTGTTCATCTTCACATTGATTTTTCACTATTAGATGAAAACAACATCAATCTCCACTTCAATCTTTAGTTGAACTCTTTATCTTTTGTGTTTTTCGTAATTAGAATATTTTATTAATTATCAAGAGCAATCGTTACAAATCAGCATAGTCATCCTCGACTTGCTACAATCCATACATAGTTCTGTTTATAGACTATGCTATAAGTAGTACACAAATTCTCAAAGTACTATCTTGTCCGCTGGTCTTTGAATTGTTATTTTGCCTTAAAAATGAAGTTGATGCATCTTTGTCCTCACTCCCCCTTGTGCTCTAATATAGCATATGCATGCCACTTCCTTAGCCAGAGCTAGTTGAACTCTTTATCTTATTCTTAAAGAAAAAGAATTTTCTATCCTTTATAGCCTTTTGCAAGTTGATAGAATCTTGGAGCCATAATTTCCTTGTACCTATTCAAACAACTTCTATTATTTTTTTTCAAAATAAAAAATTAGTTGGTCGAATGAAATTAATTACATTTGCAAGCCGAAAAGTAATAAAATATGTATCTTTTTTATATATAATATATTATATACAAAAAATATATAATTTATTGGCTATTATTCAAGAGCGACTAACAATATATATATAGATCCTTTATAATTTTGTTGTTAATTGGTGCTCGACATTCACTTTACAGCAAACAAGAAAGAGAAGCGAAAAGGATTTGATTATCAGAAAATGGCTTACTTATTTAGAAAAATCTATTTTACCAAACACATTAAAGCTCAATTAATTTATTACAAATTCATGTTAATTATGCAAAAGCTTATTTTATAATGAATTATGCCTGCCCGTTCTTTGGCGTTAATCTCTCACGTGTGCATAAGATTCAAGATTTATTCATTACATGTGCAACGATAATGAGGAATGTACTTCAACTGTGTGGGATCTCTAGCCAAGCTGGAAGTTAGCCTGCCACGTGAACAGATTACGACGACACGTGGAGAGTGGGTCCTAGGGGAATTGAAAGTTCCTCCAAGTTACCAACATAATACGATTAATCTACTGACACGTGTCCTAGTGCTGCAATCTTGTCGGTCCGAATATTGTACGGAGGAACATTTTGCATACGCATGATCACTTTCTTTTTAAACTCTCTCTTTAAAAGATTGATTTTCTTTTTAAAAATATATATTTCAATTTATGTGCCATTGTTTAGTTGAGGTGGAATTACAACCAAAAAAAATACTATATCAGTGATCTTAAATATGTAATAAGATTTTTATAATTATAAAATCTTTTGTAGAGTGAAATTAAAATTTTAACTTAAATTGTTCTAAACATAAAATAATTCAATTTCTAAGAAGGAATTAAGAAGAAAATAATGCAACATAAAATAAAGAGGAGGAATGTTATTTTGTACTCATTCATGCTTCGTTTTGGTATTAAAATAAACAATATAACATTAAAACTACAATTTAAATAAAGGGAGGATATAGGTCACTCAATTAATTGATAAGCGACAAAATTTTGTATAAATAATACAAATTTTGTCTTTATTTATTTGTTATGAGTATTAAATGCGATTAATTTTATTGTTTATGCAACATTAAGTTATTAACTAATGGTTAAATGTCAAAATGTTGAACTACAGTGTCATGAAGTTGAATTATAATATTCACTAATGACCAATACTCTGTTAGGCTTTCTAAATCCGTTAACAATATGAAAAAGAAGGAGCATACATATTATATTGTAAAAAGTCAGAGTAGCTTAATTTTTCAAGAGAATTGCTACTCGCCCTTCTTATTGAGATGCGCACTGGTGATTGTTGCTTGTATCCCAGACCTTCACGTGGTTGCCTTGTTGCAACTTCTGATGAGAGCTTCCCTAACTTTGACGGCTCATTGGGATTGTATCCAGCTTTTGCAAATAGCTTGTAAGTGTTGGGATCGAAACCTTCATATGTTCGCTTTATAGGGAGTGCCACATTCTGCAAACGATTTTGGGCTACAAACCCT
Source organism: Nicotiana glauca (assembly GCA_026770625.1). Lineage (NCBI taxonomy): Eukaryota > Viridiplantae > Streptophyta > Magnoliopsida > Solanales > Solanaceae > Nicotiana > Nicotiana glauca. Next base: position 2,144 of record MU765369.1, on the reverse strand, counting down.
TCAAGCGGCTTTGATTACAACTTTACTGCCTCAATTCGTTTTACCGGAAGAGTTAGTTCCCTTAGTGTCTTGGTTTGGAGATTATGTGATTCGCCCTCGTCTTTCTTACTTTTAGGGACATATTGGAGCGCGGGACTTACTTTCTTTCCATAAGACGCAATACCCCTTTATGAGATTTATTCACGTTGGCGGGTACCTCCTCAGTAACAGTTTTGGCTTTGCCAATAGTCACATTAGCTCTTTTAGTTATGGGTTCGTCATTCTTTCTTTTCGTACCATCATCAACTTTAAGCTCCTTCACGATGCGGTTCTTCAAGTAGAACTTTGCATCGGCGAAGTGTGACTCAGCCTCGGGGAATAGCTCATCATCATCAACTATCCTCTTCTCGACTTCACCCTCGTAGTATTTTAAAGTTGATGATAGGTAGATGGAACAACTTTATTCTCATGTATCCAAGTCCTCCCAAGCAAAATATTGTATGAAGTTTTCGCGTCGATCACATGCAGCCATGCACTTGATTGCATATCTTCAACAGTGATTCCCAGCATGGTCGCGCCTATGGCTCTTTGCCCCCCTTGGTTGAATCCTTGGATCATCACACGACTTTCTGAGAGTTCGTTCATGGGAATACCAAGTTATGTCACAGTATGGATTGGCAAAATGTTCAGTGAGGATCCTCCATCAACCAAAATCCGGTTTACCCTTTCATCGCGCATATAGCCAACCAGGTACAATGGGCGGTTATGAGGAGTGTCACCTCGCAAAAGATCGTCATTTGTGGACGTGACCTTTTCCTCACAAATATCAACTTCTTGAGGAGTGGACTCGATGGGCTTTTCCCAAGATGGTGCCAACGGTAGGTCATCACTCTTTTCTTCCCCTTTGTCAGCATGGCAACAAGAGGCATCAATGCCCTCATAGGAAATCTTCGTGCGGAACCAACTTGGTAAAAACTCCTCCAAGGTCACTAGATTTCGTGGCTTTTGAGGGTGGTGCATCTCCACTTTTGCTTTCTTCAAATGCCTAACTGGATTCTTTTTTATTGGTCATTTTACCATCATCTTCCTTATTGGTTGTTCCATTGATTCTTTTTGTGGGCTCCTTTTGTGGCGCCTACGACGAGTCACCAACGTCCAACCTTCATCATCATCAGGTTGGTTGACTTCAACTTTGTCGCTCTCCAGTAATTCTTCATTTTTACTTTCTTTAAAATCACATAATTCATCTAGACTGAATGAGCCAAAGGTGATAGAGACTTGGTTTGCGCTTGCTTCCTCATCTTCAAGCACGATCCTCTTTTCGCGAGCCAAGTCCATGACTTTATCCTTGAAGACAAAGCACTTCTCTAGAGGGTGGCTTACAAGTCGATGATATTTGCAGTAGTTTGGGTCATTTGTTTTTCCAGCTTCATTTGGTCGCTTCATCTCCGAAAGCTCGATGAGATTTAACTCGAGGAGTTCTTCGAAAATGACTGGCACATCAGAATCCAAGAATGGGTACTCTTTCTCCTGCATCTCTTTTAGAGTCAACTTTCCACTTATCTTGTCTTGAAAAGAAGTGGGTTTCATACTCTGCTTATTACTCACCTTCGTCGTGAACTTCATAGGTGACGTATTGACATTCATAGCTTTTTTGCTTTTAGACCTGGGTACGAACTTGCCCCACTTCCTTACTTTTTTCTTGTCATTCGCTTTGCGAGGTTTATAGATGGGTATCCTTTCATTTCCAGCGGAGGCCATGCTCAATTCCATGTCATGGGCACGAGTTGCAAGTTCTTCAAATGTGCTAGGCTTGATACCTTGCAAGATGTAGCGCAATCTCCAATGCATGCCTTGGATGCACATCTCTATGCGTGAAGTTTCACTAAGCCTGTCTTTGCAGTTGAGGCTTGCATTCCTCCAACAATTGATAAAGTTGATAATTGGTTCCCCTTTTCGTTGATGAGTATTTGTAAGCTCTATCATACTTACCATGCGTCTTGTGCTATGAATGTAGTATTACGATAACTTAAAGGAATGTTTAAGAATCTTATAAAGCAATTAACTAAAATTTATTTGATTTCTCCAACAATAACATCATATCATTTTTGACCAAAAAACTATAGTAGTATCATTTTGACCAGAAGTAATATATATATATATAT
>MU765365.1:8220-25424 GCA_026770625.1 Nicotiana glauca | reverse complement strand
AGCGGTTGGCGGAGATTTATATCAGGGAGATCGTCCGGTTGCATGGTATTCCAGTTTCTATCATCTCAGACAGATCAGTTTACCTCATAGTTCTGGAGAGCAGTGCAGCAGGAGTTAGGCACTCGAGTGGAGTTGAGCACGGCATTTCACCCCCAGACAGACGGACAGTCCGAGCGCACTATTCAAATTTTGGAGGATATGCTCCGGGCGTGCGTGATTGAGTTTGCCGTCCAAAAGCATACCACACCTTAAATACCCCATCATTCCACGATAGATACTTTAAAATTTTCCTGTGCCACCAAGCAAACCTGAATACCACCAGTTGATCCAATAAGAAAATGCCGCAATACTACCAAATTATCATCAGTTTAATCACATTACCTTTTTCTGAGATATATACTCTCATCAAATCACTTCCAGTTAGTAGTATCATTCTCTTGATTATCTGAGGCTACCCGTTGCCTAAGAGTTTTATGAACATCCTTTCAGAACTAAACTGTAACCTAGCACACGCCAGTCTCGGTCCTCCACAATACATCGCATATGCCATACCATCCAAGGATAACATGAAAACTTTTATCTCCCTTCCGAGCCACAGATATCTACGCGCTCAACTAGTCAAAAACTTCCATTGATCCCATCTAGAAGAAAATCATTACATAACCCGTGCCTCTCATATTCATAGAAAATGCACTTCTCCAAACACGGTAGAAATCAAAAAGATCTCTCCCAATTCCATTTGCACAAATTAAACTGCCATGACTGAATCCTTCTAACTAGACCAAGCTAAGCAAGCCATCAAAACACAAGAGCATTGCTGCAAAATACCTATAAGAACCCTTACCTCGAACACATATAAAGAATTAATCATATCCTTACCATACCGATTCGGTCTACTATCAAGATACTCCATCCATCTAAATTTACTTATGTTTAATCCTCAACTTGATATTTCCTCTTGATGTAGCACCACAATTCCTCAACCCAGGCTCACTACACGAGACCCAAGCACAAGACCACACTGTCTAAGACCCATAAGCCATTGAATACTCTCTCAAATATTCCCAGAAATACCACATTCCAAAATACTTTACTCTGAAGAACTTCCTGCGAATCTAAATTTGTTACCTTTACTTTCCAGCTACTGATATATAGAATCCCATAATTAACATAAAAATACCACAAGTCTTGACCTCTTCCAATGAAAACACAGTCTCTAACCACATACACAACCTTAAGATACCCGATTGTTTCCTATAGAATCTTGAACACATTAGAACCATTCTCAAAAGTTATTCACTCTTGTTCAAAATGCAAATTACTGACCTAACGAATAGAACCACCCGTGCCTCATTGGCACTTCGATATCGAAAATGGAATCCTCATCCCAATACAACCAAGCAACTTTTTGCTCTATGCGCCGAGCATTCTTTACCAACAACACTCTAGACATTTCATGATTCTCATACCCTATGAAGCATAATATAACCTTTGTCAAAATTTTCCTTTACTCAAGCCATAGCTAATTCACTCTCATGCTCCAAACTTGAACCGACATAGCACCTAACCGTGCAATTAATTGCTCACAGTAGACTTCCCCACTTGGCTCGAAGCCATAGATCAAGATACGCTCTATAACTCATAACACTTTTACTCTATTGATGCCACAATACCATAGTGAGATTAAACTCAAATCATTTGTAAGCTTGTGAAATCACAGATCATCTAGTACTGTAAATCTTCTGAAATTCTCGCATTCATCCCCGCAACAGCTAAGCTCGCTCTTTTAGGCGACCCGAAATTTCAAATTTCAACACGTACTTTTCAATTACACATGAGATATTCTAACATACACATAGGAATCTCACCACTTCAGAACACTCCGCAGGAGATAACCCACCTGTTTTGCCTTAATATAACATTTCTGTATACCTTCCACTGTCATACACATTACACAGCCACTTAGTCTTCCTAAGTCTAAACTCGTACCATAACATAAAATTTACTTCACTCTCAACTGGAAACATGAAAAGGTTCTTCATGCTCCCATAACTCGGGGCTATACCCTTAATCACAATGGAATTCAAACACCTAATAGTTCTTCTATCATCCAGTAGACCTTCCACATCACTTCCAAGTCACATAGATAAATCTCGTATCACTAACATACTCACCACGTAGCTAACCAGCCGTCACTCCCACTAATAGGGGCAATACCAAACATATAAGTTTGAAACACTTGCTCACACAATCAGCACCTCGGTGCTCAAGCCATATGCAATGATCCGGCCTCAAGTCCTCCAGACTGGCCCAACATAAACTCACAGAGATTACACCTCGCCCCTCGATCGGGGAATCACAAGACATCAAGGCACACCTGATACTGAGCGCTCATGCGTGCATACGAACACGTTGAAGGAATTTCAAAAGTTTCTTTTCAAGCTGAATCAAGGACGCACAATAAGAATTCAAGAATGTGAAGTTTTCCTAAAGGTTCTGCAGCCTCTCGAGGATAAATACAGACGTCTCCATACCGATCCGCGAGACTGCTAAACCTGCTCATGACTCGTGAGACCTATGTAACCTAGGCTCTAATACCTACTTATCATGACCCAATTCCCAAACCCGATCGTGATGGCGCCTCTCGTGAAGACAAGGCTAGCCAGACCAACATAAAACTCCTTTTTAAGCAGTTACTTAACATAAACAGTTCTTAAACATGATTTAATAACCATAAAGTGCGGAAATAACGTACACAATAAGGGAAATCATCCCGACGCAGCCCAAACCGGGGTGTCACAAGTCACGAGCATCTATTAGAGTGTAAATCCAACTACAAGGACTAAAATATACGAAGCCGGAATAATGAACAAAAGAGAGAAAAGCGGTGCTGCGAACGCTGGCAGTCACATTGCTAACTCCTTTGACTCTGCTTCTGATCAGTGAAAACCCGCTACCGGGTGAATAAATACATGCATCTGCACACGAGGTGCACGGAGTAAAGTGAGTACTCCAACTCAGTGAGTAATAAAGGTAAATAACAACTGAGCGGTAAGAAATCACGTATGACAAATCATCATGCTATATAGAAGCAGTTTAAACCCTTTTTAGAAAAATAGTGAAGCTATGAAGTCTTTAGCGAAACACCTTAGCTCAGTTTAAACCTCTTTTAAGAATGACTTTTTCAGCGGTTACGCAAACGAATGCAAAACAAATAGTGCAGATGAGCACAAAATTTTTGGCCCTCGGGCACAACACTCAGTTATCAGATAATGTCAGAATATCAGGTAAATATTGCAAAGAGTAGCACAAACAATAGATAATGGCACACAAATGAAATAAGGTAAACACATCAATCAGTACCAGTACCGCTGCGGCGTGCAGTCCAATACATTTATCATCGACAAAGCTCACTGGGGGTGTGCAGACTCCGGGAGAGGCCCCTTACGGCCCAAGCGCAATATCAAGCCATCTCGTGGCATCAAGTCTAGGCCCTCGGCCTCATATCAGTATCAGTATAACACTGATGCGACGTGCAACCCGATCCAAAAATATCCTCACACACAGGCCCTCGGCCTTACTCAGTCAAAATCTCATAAGCCCCTCGGGCAATAGTAAAACATGCTGCTCAGCCCAAAAATAGTATAGGAAAGATCATTTCAAGTGTCAAAGCCAAATAAACTTGGCTGAGTTTTGAAAACAGTAGAAAATACATGACTGAGTTCAAGTATAGAATTGAAGCAGTGAGGAAATATCAACAACCATCCCCGAAGTGGTTCAAATAATTGGCACGAAGCCCAAATATGGAAATCAGCCCAACTTGTGATGACAACAAGTAAATTTTAGTCAAATACGCAGTAAATTCATCAATCGGAACGGACCAAGTCAAAATCTCCAACGGTGCTTTACCTTACGCTCGCTATTCGTCGTGCAAGTCACCTCAATATAGCACTATGTTGTGCAAATCCGGGGTTTCAAACCCTCAGAATATCATTTACAATCATTACTTACCTCGAACCAGTGAAATCTCCAGCTCGCGATGCCCTTGCCCCTCAAATCGACCTCCACGCGCATCAAATCAATCCAAAATCAGAGCGAATACATCACAATATGCTAAGGGAACAAAGCCAAAGCAAAAATAATTAATAACGGGCACAAATACCGAAATTACCAAAACCCGAGCCCCGGGCCCACTTCTTGAAACCCTGCAAAAGTTACGAAATATGAAACCCCATCCAACCACGAGTCCAACCATACAAATTTCACCAAAATCCGACAATAATTCGGCCCCAAATCTAGAATTTTTGTTTTTGAAAGGTTTACAAATTTTCTCCAATTTCTTCCATTTGATTCACTAATTCTTGATGAAAATAACCATGGAATCATTAAATACAATCACTTTTGGATATAGAACCCTTACCCCAATCCATATGGTGAAAATCGCTTCTATCCGAGCTTCATAACTCCAAAAATGAGAAAACTCTCGGACTGCTCGAATTATACACTGCACAGAATTATTTTTTTTACTGTTCACCACAGATGCAGTACTGTTCACCGCATCTGCGAAAATACCAGCGATTGTCCAGAAAATTTCAGCAGCTTTTTATCTTACTAAAAATGCTCTAACTCCATCATACGAACTCAAAATTCGACGATTCTTATTCCTATGAGTCACAAATAATGATAAGAACATAGTTCTTCAATTGAAACTCAATTCGGAGCTCGTTTGCTCAGTACGATATCCATTTTGCTCGTTAAATAATTAACTCATGATTCGCATCAAAAACCCAATCGCGACTTGATGAAATTAGACCAAACTTTCTAGATCACTCCTATAATTCATTATCAAAATTCCAAAAGTCTCAAAATCAAAATTTGATATCTAGAACTAAAAATAGACCTTTGGATCATTACGTGCTTATATTCAAAACGCCAAAATCTTCCAAAAACTCTTCCAAAACATATCCGAGCCTCATGGGACCTCGACCAAATATGCCAACACACCCCATAACATAATTCAGACTTGTTCCAACCTTCAGAATGCTCAAAACAACATCAAAATATCAAATCACCCTCGGATTCAAGCCTAAGAATTCCAAAACTTCTGAATTCCGAATTCAATCAAAAAGTCTATCAAACCTCGTCGAATGACCTGAAATTTTGCACTCATTTCCTAAATGACATAACGAAGCTACAGCAACTTCGGAATTCCATTCCGACCATCGGATCAAAATTTCACCTATTAACCGGAATCCGTCAAAATACTAACTTTGCCAATTCAAGTCAAATCCTTCCACGGACTTCCAAAATGCATTCTGTTCGTGCTCCTAAGTCATAAATCACCTAACGAATCTAACCAAATCATAAAAACTCCAATCCGAGCTCATATACAAATAAGTCAACTCTTGGTCAACCCTTTCGAATTCAAAGCTTTCAACTGAGACTTTTCTTTCAAATTCATACCTATTTCCATGAAAACCCAAAACCAACGATCTACATCAGTCATAATACATAACACGGGGCAAGTCATGCCTAAGAACTGGCGATCAAAGTGCAAAAGCTCAAAACGACCGGTTGGGTCGTTACACTTTTATAATAACTAGTATCTATGAACGTGCGTTGCACGTTAATAATGGCACATGATGGTTTAAATATTTATTTATATGAAGGAATAATAAAATTTGATGAATGAAAGAAATTTTATGTATAATAATACAATAATCATCTAAATGCTGAAAAATATTATTAAGGAATTCACTTTTAACATTAATTAATAATGTAATTAACCATATTAACATTAAAGTGAATAGGAGGGAGTATAGTTTAAAAGTATTTAATACGATGGTATCTTACTGAACACTTTTTTGTGGACGAAATTTTTGTGTGTGTATGTTTCCTCGTAATGATTTGGTTGCTCTGCCTTAACCAGAACTCTGGTTGTCGATCTTGATATCCCTCTTGAAAGTGCAACATACAATTGTTCGCGCAAGAAAATATACTGCGGTAAATATAGTTTAATATTTAGGATATTTGTCCTTGTACTTTATTCATTATATTTGTAAAACATAAACATGCTAAAATTAATTTCACACAAATTTAAAAAGATATTCCTTAGTTTCGGAAGACCAAAGTTGAATTCAGGGATAAGAATATACTTAGAAGCACATTGACCGGTATCATAAATTTTTCATGTATGATGTTATTGTCAAAAATTCTATATACCATCTGTGTGTTATTACAAAAGTTATTCAGCTTATCTAAGTTTTTCAGTAGCATGATAGACATATTTCCAAAATCAACCTACATATAATGGAAGATCGATTTTAACTTAGTCTATTATATATACAATGACACTAACATACGTAAAAAATAATAAACTTGGCAACAAACATGTATGGTAGAAGGTCATTTGACATTAAAGTATTTAAGTATTGGTAGTAATTATTGGTATTATTTTCTATTGAGTAAAAAACTGAAAAATATTTTGTTTTTACTATAAAATTTTGCAACCAACCTTTTATTTAGTTGATCAACATATTCACTTTTTCTAGGTAATGTTGCTTTTTTAATTCTAGCATGCGATTTGCACAAATTGTGTTTTGATGTAATGATAGAAATATTTATCTTATTAAATGCACTACTATTATCATTGGGGTTGATAACCAACTATTCAGGAAGAACCAAATCATCTTTTATTGGATGCTCTTCTTTGTTTATGACAGAAGCAAGAAGACTCTAAATACCGGATTTGTTCTTACTTTATATTTCTTGTCAGTTGATTCTTTTTTATTTGTGGCCAGAAGTATAACTTTGGCAAGATAGCTTTTATAGTCTCTGCTTTGTCGATATTAGAACTACTGGCAGTACTTGATAGAAATCACTTCTCAAACCATTAATTTTCACCAAATACTTCATTAATATCTTATATATCTCTAGAACTCCAGAAAATTATTTCGATCGTTTGACATTTAGCCAAAGATGCTTCATCCCATATCATCAATTTTACTTACCAAATGCTTCATCCCATATCATCAATTTTACTTACCTAATAAATTTAGCATCATTGTTCTGCTTTGATATATTTGTGATGGTTATTTAATTTATTTGAAGAGGTATATCAAATCTACAGTGGGTGACCTTACAATAAAATCTTTGTTGGTACGCCACTTGCTATTATTTCTAACATTATCATGTCTCTTGATATGATATTTGCAAGTAATGCATGATATAGAAATATTATTTTAATTCCGTTTGAGGCATCTATAAAGAATAATCTCGCTATACCAGAGCCGACTCTTTATATATTGTCTTGAAAGCTTGTTCTTGTTTAGTGTCACATTCCATTTCCATAGTAGGTCATAAAGGCGCCCAACACCGTTGCCGGGCAAGCCAAGTGCGGAAAACATTTCTAACTTCTTATATTAAATTTTCTTAGAATTTAAGTGAGATGAATACTCCAGTTCGATTCAAACCGAAAGTGCTAGGTAAAGTGAGTAACATAATTATACAATCCAAAAGTAAGTCTACTAATGCGTGTGTTCCAAGACCCGGTGTCACAAGTACGGGCATCTAGTAGAATATACAAAAGAATCTCTCTATCCTACTGTCTGAGATAAAGAAGACAACAAAAGTAAAGGAAGACTGCATCCGGTTGCTGAGCGGCGTAGGAAGGAAGCAGCTCACCGTGGAAGTCTCTGCCACAAACTCAAGGGCGCGCACCAGACCGGTAACCAGATGTCTTAGCCTCAGACCCTGTACAATTAAGTACAGAATTGTCATGACCCAAATCCCAAACCTGGTCGTGATGGCGCCTCTCGTGAAGACAAGGCCAGCCAATAAAACAAACGCTTCCTTTTAACAGTTATTTAATATTTATAAAGCTAAAACATCATTAGCATAATCAAAAGCACGGAAAACAACAATAACAACAGGGAACCATCCCGTCACAGCCCGACAACGGGGTGTCACTAGTCATGAGCTACTATAGAGTTCACTAAAGTACTATAAGTCCAGAAATAGGAACAAAGTCTGAAAGTAACATGAACAACATAAAATAAGGGAGAAGATCTGGTGTTGCGGACGCTAGCGGTCACCTGGCTCAGCTATGATAACAAATCTTCAATCAGCTCAAAACCCGCTACCGGGTGAACAATACCTGCAACTGCACCTGAGGTGCAGGGAGTAAAGTGAATACTCCAACTCAATGAGTAATAAAAGTAAATAATAGCTGAAAACAAGAAATCACGTAAGGCACTCCATCATGCTATATAGAACAGTACAACCCTTTTTTTTTTTTTTAGAAAAACAGTAAAACCGTGAAATTTTTTGGAAAACATCTGGGCTCAGTTAAAACCTATTTTGAAAATGATCTTTTCAACAGTTGCCAAAAATACTTTCAAAATAATTTGTGATACTATGCACAAAAATCTGCCCTCGGGCAATATCCTCGTTCCTGGTCAGCCACTCGGGCCCCAACACTCAATGATCAGATAGCACCAGCAAAAAGCAGATAAATATCTCCAGGAATATCACTGACAACAAATAATGAAAAAATGCATGAATGAAATGCAATGCATATGATGGTACATTCCAGTACTCACTGCGGCGCGCAGCCCGAGCCACTTATATTTATTTATCGTCGACGGCACTCGCTGGGGGTGTGTACAGTCTCCGAAGGGGCTCCTACATCCCAAGCGCAATAACAAGCCATCTCGTGGCATCAAATCTAGGCTCTCAGCCTCATATCAATACCAGTATAATCATCCAAGCACTCGGCCTCAATATCAATGTAACACCACTCAGGCGCATAGCCCGAGCCACCCATAATCAATATAACACCGTTGCAGCGTGCAGCCCGAGCCACCCATAATCAATATAATACTGCTGCGGCGCGTATCCCGATCCATGCTCAGTCCAGAAAATCATCATAAGCCCCTTGGCATTTATAAAACAGTAGTTCTTAGCTCGACATATCATTTAAAATATCATTTGAGTTTTCAAAACTTAGAAGTATGGCTGAGTTTGCACAATAGTATTTAAAACCTTAGACTGAGACCAAATGATATGTAAAAATATGCTAACACAGTAATATCAATCCCCGAAGAATTTACATAGTTGGCACGAAGCCCAAACATGGCCATCAACCCAAATTATGATGATAACAAGTAGTTTCAGTCAAATACACGGTAAAATCAACAACCAGGACGGACCAAGTCACAATCCCCAACGGTGCTCTACCTCACGCTCATATCCGGCATGCAAGTCACCTCAATACAGCACTATGATGTGCAAATCCGGGGTTTCAAACCCTCAAGATATCATTTACAAGTATTACGCACCTCGAACCGGTGAAATTCCTCGCTCGCGATGCCTTTGCCCCTTAATTGGCCTCCACGCGCGTCGAATCTAACCAAAATTAGAGCGAATATATTACAATATGCGAAGGGAACAATACCCAATCGAAATATAGCAAAAATCCTAAAACTAACAAAACCCGAGCCTCATGCCCGCTTCTCCAAAAATTACAAAACTAACATTATTGGATTCCTCGTCTCGTCACGAGTCCATACATACCAAGAACTCCCAAATCCGAGCTCAAACGACCTATCAAAATCCCAATTTGGAATATAAAAAACTCAAGCCCTAGCCTCCATTTTTTAACCTTTAATTCCTTGGATTTTCAGTGTTAATCCATGTTTATACACAATAATATCATAATCTAAGTCCAAGAATCCATACCTGATGAAGACTCTCGAAACCCTCTTCAAAATCGCCCAAAAATCGCCTTAGTCCGAAGTCCAAAATGTTTGCTCTTTCAAAATTCGCGAAGAAGACTTAACTTATTATTCTACCCAGATTTCCGCTTCTGCAGTTCGAATACCGCACCCGCGGTTACCGCTTTTGTGCCCAATCCACCGCTTCTGCGGTTTAACTTAAAAGGTCCAAGACCGCTTCTGCGGCAAAGTATCTACTCCTGCGGACCCGCTTCAGCAGCCAGGATTCCGCTTCTGCGGAACCTGCCCTGAGCACCATTTCTGCTTCTGCACTCCCATCGATCGCTTCTGCGAGACCGCACCTGCTGTCCCAAAACCGCAGGTGCGAAAATACCAGAACCTGCAACCTTAAACATGCAACAAACTTCAAAACTCTCCGTTTAACCACCCGAATTCACCCCGAGGCCGCCGGGACCTCAACCAAAAGCACAAACATGATCTATTACCTTATTTAAACATGCTCGAACCATCAAAACACTATCGTTAACATCAAAATCATCAAATTTCACCAAATCAAATCCTAAGTTCTTCAAGAACTTCCGAAATGCACTTTCGATCAAAAACCCTACCAAACAATGTCTGAATGACCTGAAAATTTGCACACATATCCAAAATCACCTAACGAAATGACAGCAACTCTGGGAATTCCATTTCGACCCTCGGATCAAATTCTCACCCATTAACCGGAATTCTCCAAAATACTAACTTCGCCAATTCAAGCCTAATTCTACACCGGGCCTCCAAAATCAATTCCGATCGCACTCCCAAGTCACAAATCACCTCCCGGAGCTAACCGAACTATTGGAATTGACATCCGAGCCCTCTAACTCATAAGTCAACATCCGATTGAATTTTTCAACTTAAGCCTTCTTAAAAGAGACTAAGCATCTCATTTCTTATCAAAACCATTGCAAATCAACCTGATTACACAAGATACGGATAATGAAGCATAAGGAAGCTAAAAATGGGGAAAACGGGGTGGTAATACCTGAGACGACGGGTCGGGTCGTCACATCCTCCCCAACTTGAATAAACGCTCGTCCTCGAGCGTACCCAGAGTTGTACTAGAAGCTAACCAGTAGCTGAATGACCTTACCAAGCATATACCCGGGGTGATCCCACGTCACCCTATCTCGCATAGGTCCGATGAAACAACATAACTGAAATCTCACAATCCATCTAGACCATAAACCGAAGAACCCTATTGCACTTTCCGAAATCACACACAAGATCAGAACCTCACATCTACGCTCTGAATAAGTCCGAACCAGCTGTAATAGCTCATACCTGCAACCTCAGGTGAAATTATGTGATATACCCCATAACCCAAACACTCGAAACGATAAATTCTATCCATAGCAGTTTCCCACAACACCTGAATACCGGTAGGAACCTCTTATCGACTAAAATCTCATTACAACACTTTCTTACACTGGCAACGATACTGAAACACGCGATAAACCGAAACCATTTTTGAGGTCAACCATTTATGAAGCCACTTCTCCTCTGACAATTACCATAGCAAATCTCCTAGCCGAACCTCGATATTATCCTTCCAACAAGCTGAAATTAAATCCGTTCGTATTCATCGATGACTCCCACGATCACCTCGAATCCAATACACCACTCTGGTGATATGATGCCTCAACACAGGCCTAAGCCACAACCGGCACAATCCACGCACTAATGAAGGGCGGTCTGAACATACTCAAATTATGACAAATGGCTCAAACAACAGAACTGTAACTTAGACTCCTCAGTACCATCACAACACAAGGCTGGGACCCCGTCCCATATCATAGAAATAGAATACTTAGATCTACTCCGAAGGGCCTAATATCCACATAGCCTCGCTACAATGCGCGATCTTATCCAAACATTGTTACACATGAAACACCTCAAGTCGCTATACTCGAAATTGACAACCACGCACAATTGATATCTAGAACCCAAATAAATCATTATACCCATGGTAAAGCAAATAATATACACCATACGATCCTGAAAGGACACAACCGAGGTGTCGTTCGTAGAGCAACACCCAATACGGACTTTCCTTAGAACCAGGAAACAAGGCATACAAGACAGCATATGGAAAACTATTCCCATCATCACACTGTTGCGGCGTGCAACCCGATCCAGATAACATACCCATGGCAGTGTGCCACCCAATCCACAAATACCCATGGCGGCATGCCACCCGATCCACACATATATCTCACATAAGGAGATGCACATCAAGCCAAATTTGCTCATTACAACAAAGTACCGAGTATCGATCGTAAGCATACTGAGTGCATACAATGTCTACATATAGCATTATAAGCTACAAAACTCAAGCGCAAATGAGGTTTTTCCTCTCAACTTCCACTATGAATCCTGATAGCACCGCACCATATGTGCCCATAGTCCGTAAATCATAACGTCTCACAACGCAGATAACAACTCATAGATCTCCCCAGATCGCTGATAAGCTCAACAACGGTCGAGTCAACCTATCCCTCGACAATATAATTCGGATCCAACCGAGTCAACACAAACTGGAATACTCCTCCGAAAGGTCCCTTAACGCCGGAACTGGATCAATAATAGCAACCTCTACACTGACATCCATCATGAAGACTCAATTAGGAAAAGCAATCATTCCCCAGTCGTCCGCTGGGTCTGTGAAAGATAAACCACTCCACAAGAACATAACCCAATGCACCTCGCCACTCAAACCGTGGCGTTTTCGGCATAGCCCATAACACAATAGTCCAGAATTTAATCTAACACTGAGACAACCAGCCTGAATTCTAACATCACATCCAAAATCCAACATACCAACAACGAAAGATTCACTCAAGCCTCCAAATCCCAATACTCGCCACACGGTGCCGATACACACAATCCACCATCGCAAATAGCCCGAGTATGAGGACTTCCACCTCCAATCCCACATAGCACACGAATCATCATACTTGATACCAATTTCGCCGTCCGAACACATGCCACAACTAGATATCCAATAATTCCACGATACATACTTAAAAATCTCCCTGAGCCACCAAGCCAACCCGAATATCACCAGTCGATCTAACAAGAAAGTGTCGCAACACCACTGAAGTACCATCACTTAATCACATTGCCCTTTCTCTGAAATATATACTCTCGTCGGATCACTTTCAAACAACCGTGTCATTTTCCTTGATTATCTGAGGCTACCCGCTGCCTAAGTGCTTTATGAATTTCCTTTCTGACCTGAACTGAAACTTATCTAATCACGAGCTTCCATAGATCTCATCTAGAAGAAAATCCTTACACATCTCATACCTCGCATATTCGGAGAAGATGCACCTCTTCTACAACGACAGCAATCAACCAGAACTCTCCTAATTTCATTTGCACAAACTAAACTGCCATGACTGAATCCTTCTAACCAAATCACGCTAAGCAAGTCGTCAAAACCCCAGAGCATTGCTGCAAAATTACATGTGCTAACTCATTACCTCGAATACACACCAAGAATTAATCATGCTCTTACCATGCCGATCCGGTCAGTTATCAATCTACTCCATTTATCTAAATTTCTTCTGATACGTCTTCAACTTGATATTCCCCTTGCCGTAGTACCTCAATTCCTCAATCCAGGCTTACCGCACGAGACCCAAGCATAAGACCACACTGATAGGAGACACAACCCGCTGACTACTCTCTCAAATGTTTCCAGAAACACCACATCCCAGAATACCTTACCCAGAAGAACTCTCTGTGAATCTAACTCAATTTCATTTACTTTCTTGATGCGGATACATAGATTACCATAATTAACATAGAATACCACAAGTCTTGACATCTCCTAATGAAACTCAGTTCCTAACCCCATATGCAATTTTAGAACTCTCAATTGACGTACGCAGACTCTTGAACCCATTAGAACCATTCTCGCAAGTCATTCACTCTTATTCAACCGCAATTTACCTGATCAAACAGACATAACCACCCGTGCCTCCTTAGCACTCTAACCCCGTAGGACATGATCTTATTCCGATACAACCAAACAGCTTCCTTCTCTTCACCCTAAGAATTCTTTACCAACAACAACTCAAGACATACTATTATTTTCTCACACCTACGAAGCACCACGTAACCTTCGTTAAAATTGNAATTTCCCAATTACAACACGTACCCTTCAATTACACATGAGATCTTCTAACAATATACATAAGAATCGTACCCCTTAAGAACACTCCGCAGGAGATAACCCACCTATTTCGCCTCAGTTTAGGATTTCAGCACACCTTCCACCATCATACGCATAAAACAACTATTTATTCTTCCTGAGTTTGAACTCATATCGCCACACGTAATGTACTTCACTTCTCAACTAGGAGATACGAAAATATTCTTCACCTGCACATAATTCGGACTACACATCAAGCCACAATAGGAATCGAATCACTTAACAGTCCATCTACTATCCTGTAGACTTCTTCGTCATTACCAAGTCATATAGAAACATTACACAGTACCAACATACTCATTAAGTAGCTATCCAGCCGTCATTCCCACAATTAGGGACAATACTGAACATATAAGTTCATAAGACCAGCTCACAAAATCAGCACCTTGGTGCTCAAGCCATAAGCAAAGATCCGGCCTCAAGTCCTCCAGACTGGACCAACATCAAACTCACGGAGATTACATCTCGCCCCTTGATCGGGGAATCACAAGCCATCAAGGCACATACAATACTGAGCGCTCTCGTGATCATACAGACGTGTGGAAGGAATTTCAAGAGTTATATCTCAAGCTGAATCAAGTACACACGATAAGAATTCCAAGAAAGTAAAGTTTTCCTAAAGGTTTTGCAGCCTCTCGAGGATAAATACAGACATCTCCGTAATGATCCGTGAGACTCTACTAAACCTGCTCATGACTCATGAGACCTAGTAACCTAGGCTCTGATACCAACTTGTCATGACCCAAATCCTAAATCCGGTCGTGATGGCGCCTCTCGTGAAGACAAGGCCAGCCAACAAAACAAACGCTTCCTTTTAACAGTTATTTAACATTTATAAAGCTAAAACATGATTAGCATAATCAAAAGTGCGGAAAACAACGATAACAATAGGGAACCATCCCGTCACAGCCCGACATCGGGGTGTCACTAGTCATGAGCTACTACAGAGTTCACTAAAGTACTATAAGTCCAAAAATAGGA
The DNA here is from genome assembly GCA_026770625.1 of Nicotiana glauca. Taxonomy (NCBI): domain Eukaryota; kingdom Viridiplantae; phylum Streptophyta; class Magnoliopsida; order Solanales; family Solanaceae; genus Nicotiana; species Nicotiana glauca. The sequence goes on along the minus strand of MU765365.1, from coordinate 10,448 downwards.
ACAAAGTCTAAAAGTAACATGAACAGCATAAAATAAGGATGAAGATTTGGAGCCGCAGACACTAGCAGTCACCTGGCTCAACTATGATAACAAATCTTCAATCAGCTCAAAACCCGCTACCGGGTGAACAATACCTGCAAATGCACCCAAGGTGCAGGGAGTAAAGTGATTTCTCCAATTCAATGAGTAATAAAAGTAAATAATAGCTGAAAGCAAGAAATCATGTAAGGCACTCCATCATGCTATATAGAACAGTACAACCCTTTTTTTTAGAAAAATAGTAAAACCGTGAAATCCTTTGGAAAACATCTGGGCTCAGTTAAAACCTCTTTTGAGAATGATCTTTTCAATAGTTGCCAAAAATACTTTCAAAATAATTTGTGATACTATGCACAGAAATCCGCCCCTCGGGCAATATCCTCGTTCCTGGTCAGCCACTCGGGTCCCAACACTCAATGATCAGATAGCACCAGCAAAAAGCAGATAATTATCTCCAGGAAAATCACAGACAACAAATAATGAACAAATGCATGAATGCAATGCAATGCATATGATGGTACATTTAAGTACCCACTGCAGCGCGCAGCCCGAGCCACCCATATTTATTTATCGTCGACGTCGCTCACTGGGGGTGTGTACAGACTCCGGAGGGGCTCCTACATCCCAAGCGTAATAACAAGCCATCTCGTGGCATCAAATCTAGGCTCTCAGCCTCATATAAATATCAGTATAATCATCCAGGCACTCGGCCTCAATATCAATGTAACACCGCTGCGGCGCGCAGCCCGAGCCACCCATAATTAGTATAACACCGTTGCGGCGTGTAGTCCGAGCCACCCGTAATCAATATAATATTGCTGCGGCGCATAGCCTGATCCATGCTCATTCCAAAAAATCATCATAAGCCCCTTGGGCATTTATAAAACAGTAGTTTTACGCCCGAAATATCATTTAAAATATCATTTGGGTTTTCAAAACTTAGAAGTATGGCTGAGTTTGCACAACAGTATTTAAAACCTTGGACTGAGACCAAATGATATGCAAAAATATGCTAACACAGTAATATCAATCCCCGAAGGATTCATATAGTTGGCACGAAGCCCAAACATGGACATCAACCCAAATTATGATGATAACAAGTAGTTTCAGTCAAATACACGGTAAAATGAACAACCGAGATGGACCAAGTCACAATCCCCAACGGTGCTCTACCCCACGCTCATATCCACCATGCAAGTCACCTCAATACACCACTATGATGTGCAAATCCGGGGTTTCAAACCGTCAGGATATCATATACAAGTATTACTCACCTCGAACCGGTGAAATTCCTCGCTCGCGATGCCTTTGCCCCTCAATTGGTCTCCACGCACGTCGAATCTAACCAAAATCAAAGCGAATACATTACAATATGCGAAGGGAACAATACCAAATCAAAATATAGAAAAAATCTCGAAACTAACAAAACCTGAGCCCCGCGCCCGCTTCTCAAAAAATTACAAAACTCACATTATCGGATTCCTCGTCTCGTCACGAGTCCATACATACCAAGAACTCCCAAATCCGAGCTCAAAAGACCTATCAAAATCCCAATTTGGAATATCAAAAACTCAAGCCCTAGCCTCCATTTTTTAACCTTTAATTCCTTGGGTTTTCAGTGATAATCCATGTTTATACACAATAATATCATAATCTAAGTCGAAGAATCCATACCTGATGAAGACTCTCGAAACCCTCTTCAAAATCGCCGAAAAATCGCCTTAGTCTGAAGTCCAAAATGTTTGCTCTTTCAAAATTCGCGAAGAAGACTTAACTTATTATTCTGCCCAGATTTCCGCTTCTGCGGTTCGAACACCGCACCTGCGGTTACAGCTTTTGCGCCCAATCCACCGCTTCTGCGGTTCAACTTAAAAGGTCCAAGACCGCTTCTGCGGCAATGTATCCGCTCCTGCGGACCCGCTTCAGCGGCCAGGATTCCACTTCTGCGAAACCTGCCCTGAGCACCATTTCCACTTTTGCGCTCCCATCGACCGCTTCTGCGAGACCGCACTTGCGGTCCCAAAACCGCAGGTCCGAAAATACCAGAACCTGCAACCTTAAACATGCAACAAACTTCAAAACTCTCCGTTTAACCACCCGAATTCACCCCGAGGCACCCGGGACCTCAACCAAAAGCACAAACATGATCTATTACCTTATTCAAACTTGCTCGAACCATCAAAACACTA
>MU765363.1:25224-38088 GCA_026770625.1 Nicotiana glauca | reverse complement strand
CAAAATTTTCTTCCCAAATTTCATCTCAAATCATTAATTAAATGATGAATTCAATGATATATTCATGTACTCTAATCAAATCTGAGTTAGAATCACTTACCCCGATGAATTTCTTGAAAAATCTTCGAAAAATTGCCAAAATCCGAGCTCTCTAGGTCCAAAAATCAAATAAAACCCAAAACCTCGTATTTATAGAATACGCATCGGATGCCGACAGTGCTAGCGCGGTCCGCGCCAGGGAGTGCTGACCGCACAAAAAATGGTCGCGGCCGCACAGCAATTTGACTGTAGTGATAGGCTTCACTATTTTGGCCATAACTTTCTCTACAGATGTCTAAATGCCTATTATAATATGTTTCTGAAAACTATATTCAAAGCTCTACAACTTTCATTTTTGAATCCCCTCAAAATTCCGTGTAGATCAAAAGATATGAGCTTCTGAAGTAGAACCAGCAGCCTGCAGATCTTCCCGTGCGCGGCCGCACGCCCAGCACGAAAAGGAGCGCGGTCCGCGCCTCCACTGCTGCCACCTCCATTTTTCTAAGTTTCGGAGTGTCCGTACTCGCTCAAAACTCACCCGAAACACACCTGAGGCCCCCGGGACATCAACCAAAAGCACAGATACGTTTTAATACTTCATTCAAACTTGCTCGAGCCACGAAAACACTATCGTTAATATCAAAATCGTCAAGTTTTCATCAATCAAGGCCTAAGTTAAACTAAAACTTTCAAAATTCTCATTCAATCAAAAATCCGGCCTAAACACCTCCGAATCAACTAAAATTTTGCACACAAGTCTAAAATCACCTAACGAAACTATTGAAACTCTCAGAATTTCATTCATTCCATTCTGACTCCCGGATCAAAATTTCACCTATCAACCGGAAATCGCCAAAATACTAACTTCGCCAAAATTTGCTAACTTCTTCACCGGACCTCCAAAATTACTTTCGATTGCGCTTCTAAGCCTTAAATCATCACCCGGAGCTAACCGAATCATCGGAATTCAATTCCAAGCCCTCCAACTCAGAAGTCAACATCTGGTTGACTTTTCCAACTTAAGCCTTTTTAAAAGAGACTAAGTGTCTCATTTCTTAATAAAATCACTCCAATTAAATTCTAACGCACCCAATACCGATAATGAAACATAAGGAAGTAGAAAATGGGAAGAATGGGATAGTAACTCACGAGACAACGGGTCTGGTCATCACAGTTTTTGAGCAGGAAGACAATCAGTCTGTAATTGGATATTGTGATTCGGATTTTGCGGGTGATCTGGACAAACGAAGATCAACTACTGGTTATGTATTTACTTTTGCAAAGGCACCAGTTAGTTGGAAGTCTACTTTACAGTCAACAGTTGCTTTGTCTACGACAGAGGCAGAGTACATGGCTATTACAGAGGCTGTGAAGGAGGCAATTTGGCTTCAAGGATTGCTAAAGGAGCTTGGTGTTGAATAAAAAGTATCACAATTTTTTGTGACAGTCAAAGTGATATTCAGTTAGCGAAGAACCAAGTTTATCGTGCAAGGACGAAGCCCATTGATGTTCGGTATCATTTCGTACGAGAAATCATAGAAGAAGGTGGAATCACGGTGAAGAAAATTCATACTAAAGAGAATCCTGATGATATGCTGACAAAAGTGGTGATTGCGGTCAAGTTTCAACATTGTTTGGATTTGATCAACATTGTTGAACACTGAAGATTGAAGATGAAGACACAACCAAAATTTGTTACCGAGAGAAAATTGAAAATGTAGAATTTTGCCATGGTGGAGATTTGTTGAATATGGCAAAACTCTCACATCGGTGGGAGACTTAAGTTTGGGGGAATTTTTCCCTATAAAAGAAGGTCTAATGTTTAGGATTTAAACACACCTCTCGTTTGCCTTCTTATCTTCTTAAGGCATTTGTATCTTCTCTCTTTACTATTATTTTACTTGTATTTTTGGACTGGAATAAAATATTTGGTTGTGTCCGAGGAGTAGGCAAAATTAGTCGAACCTCGTAAATTCTGGTATTTCTTTTATTGTTGCTTTATTGTCCTATTTATTATTTGGTGGCTGCCATAGTTTTTGGTATAGTAATTATGACTCATTCACACTATATACATTTAGCTTCCGCAACAATTGGCAATCCTGTCCAGAAGATTAAGATGTCATGTATTTTGTCCTTGCATTTTTTGTGTAAAGAATAGTTTGTAGAAGAGTTATACTAGACCTCTTAGGATCCTTGTAAGTGTTGTATAGGTAAGGCACCTGTATTTTGCTTTAAATAATGTTGGCCAGCACATTTTTAGTGCTGATGAATACATTGTTACCTTTATCAAAAAAAAAAAATATCTATTTCCTATTAATGTTTTTTTTTCCAGGAGACTGTTGGAATAGGACGATCCATATTGTTATATGAACTGGAGAATAAACGAATACTCAGAGGTGGAACTATACTTGGGATCAAGCCAAGTAAAAAGCTTCTTATTTTGGATGTAAATGGTATTTTAGCGGAAATAGTTTCGTCAAAAGATACGGTCAAAGGTAACAAAAGGTTTCTTTTTAATGCTTTAGAACTTTAGATAAAAATGTCTGCATCTAATTGACCGACTTCTTTTTACCAGCTTTTCGAAGACCCTTTTGCGATGAATTTTTGAAGTTTTGCGTTAAGAATTTTGAAGTCGCCATTTGGACTTCTAGGAAGCGGTAACCTTCGAGCTTCTTTTCTGCAAGTTTATCGACTCCAGATGGCTAAAGCTCTTCAGTTTATACTTGGATGTTGTAATTTTGCAGGAAAAATTTAGAACTTGCTCCTTTCCATTTTGGCTTTTTTTTTTCTTTCGGATTTGTCAAGTTAATTTATATTTGATGCGTTAAAAGGTGTATTTTAGTATCAGCATCCTATTACTACACGAAGAGATGGAAGTTCTTATTTGCGAACACACCAGAAACCATCAATTTTTCCCGATACGAAAATGAGCATAACTTTCTCATACGATGTCCAAATTCGATGATTCGTTTTTCTTTGGCTCCGTAATTTTGATACGGATCTAATGGTTCAAACAAAACTGAATTTGGATCTCATTTTCTTAATGTGGTATTATTTTTGCTTGAAGAAACGATGATGAAGCATCCAAAAACAAGCGCAACATAGCCTAAACCTATCCGAAACTCACCCAAGCCCTCGGGGATCGAAACCAAATATACACGCAAGTCTAAACACATTATAAGGACTTGCTCGTATAGTCAAATCATCAAAATAACATTAAAAACTATGAATTTAACCTCAAAACTCATGATTTTCCGAAGGACACTCAAATTTTCTAATTTTTCAACCGAACGTTCAAATCACGTCAAATCAATTTTGGTTCTCATCAAATTTTACAGATAGGACTTAAATATCATAACAAACTTGTACCGAGCTCCGGAACAAAAATACGAGCCCGATACCAACGAGTTCAAACATTAATTCATTTCTTTGTTTCCTTTAAAAACCAGCACAATAATTTTCTTTAAAAATTAATTTCTAAGGTTAGAGACCTCAGAATTCAATTTCGAGCATACGCCTAAGTCCTATATTTTACCGCGGACCTTCCGAGGTCAGGACACAGATTCGGGTCTGTTAACAAAAAATGTTGACCAAAATAAACAAAAACCAAATTTTAACTCTAAAAATTTTATTTTTTAAATATTTTTACATAAAAGTTTTTTGATTTTACGCCCGGACTGCGCACATAAGTCGATACACATAATATAAAGTTGCTCGTGACCTCAAACTGTCAAATCGGACGCAATTGCTCAAAACGACTAGTTGGGTCGTAACAAGATTTGAGGCAAATTACTGAATTGATGGAGTTTAGAGCTCAATTTTTGTAAGGCACGCTGGAGGCACGTTGGAATAAATAAAACTTTAAGCTTGAGATATCCTTTTGTTGACTCGGAGATGGAATTTGTCCTTTTCTGAACAAGTTTTTCAGACTTTTTTCACCAACTTTAGGAAAAGAGAGCTTGAAAATATGCCAACATAAGTTCACATACGAATGTGATACAGCTTACACTTTCCACTAGCAGTCACTGACTTGAAAACAGGATCAACGACATTTTAAAATGTGATATACCAGCAACCTTAGCTCAAAGGAAGAGGAGTACATGATTAAATCTTGAAATTATTAGTCGGCCTTCTTGTTCATCTAAGTTTTTTACACGGCGTGTGTGATTGATGCCCTTTTAATTCTCTCTACCCTCTAGCAATATTGTTTTGTGATAATTAACTCAGACAAAAAAAACATATGGCATTCAAATTCCTAGTTATTAATTCACCTGTAAATGCCTCATGAGACAACCCTTTTCTACCCAAAAAATGAACCTTTTAATGTTTATTACAGTACATAACACCATCTCTGTTTTCACCATTTGAATAAAATTTTCAATATGCAAGGTCAAGAAAACAAAAAAGCGAGAGGTTTTTCGGAATCCTTGTAGCTCTTTATGATCACACCAGATGAGTAAAACTCCTCCCGTTATATTTTAATATTTGTGACGATCCGACCCGTTGTCTCATGGGTTACCGCTCCGTTTCCTCCATTTTTATGCTTCTTCATGTTTCATTATCAGTATTTGGTGTGTTAGAGTTGATTTGGATTGGTTTTGGTAGAAAATGAGACACTTAGTCTCTTTAAGGAAGGTTTGGTTTGGAAAAGTCAACCGGACGTTGACTTATGAGTTAGAAGGCTCGAATTTGATTTCTGGTGATTCAGTTAGCTTCGGGAAGTGATTTGTGACTCAGGAGTATGATCGGAATTGATTTTGGAGGCCCGATGTAGAATTAGGCATGAATTGGTGAAACTAGTATTTTGGCGAATTCCGGTTGATGGGTGAGATTTTGATCCGAGTGTCGGAATGGAATTTTGAGGGTTGTTGTAGCTTCGTTAGGTAATTTTGGTTATGTGTGCAAAATTTCAGGTCATTCGGACGTCGTTTGGTCGGGTTTCTAATCGAATGCGTGTTTCGGAAGTTTTTTTGAAGAACTTAGGCTTGAATTTGATGTAATTTGATGGTTTTAGTGTTAATCATAGTGTTTTTATGATTGGAACAAGTTTGAATAATGTTTTGGGACGTATTGGTATTTTTGGTTGAGGTCCCGGGGACCTCGGGATGAGTTCGGATGGTTAAACAAAGAGTTTTGGAATGTTTCATGTTGCTAAGTCTGCTGCTTCTAGTATGTTTTCGCTTATACGGAATTTGGACCGCAGAAGTGGTATCACTTATGCGATTGGGGAACCGCAGAAGCGGTTTTGGACTTGAGTTGATTTTCTGCAGAAGCGGAAGTTTGGGCCGCAGAAGCGGTCCCGCTGGTGCGATTTCTGGGCCGCAGAAGCGGTCGAGACTTTTAAGTGGAAAATCGCAGAAGCGGTATAAAAGTCGCAGAAGCGGTCCCGCATAAGCGGGAACGAGACCGCATAAGCGAAAAAGAGCTGGGCAGAGAAGGTTTTTAAATTAATATTTCATCCGCGAGCTAAGGGTATTTTTCCTCCATTGTTGCTTGAGAGCTTTTTGGGAGCAATTAAAGAGGGATTCGAAGTGAATGACTTGGAGGTAAGATTTTTGAACTACATACTCATCTTAATTGTGAAATCCACCAAGATGAACTAGAGTTTGAGTTTTTGACATTTCAAATTGGGATATGATGGGTCATTTGAGCTTGGATTTGAGAGTTCTTGGTATGTATGAACTCGTGGCGAGATAAGGAATCTGGTGATGTTAATTTTCTGATTTTTTCGAGAAGTGGGCCCGGGGCTCAGGTTTTGCTAATTTCGAAATTTTTGCTATTTTTTGATTGTTTTCGATTGGGTATTTTTCCCATAGCATATTGTGATGTATTCGCTCTGATTTTGGTTAGATTCGATACGTGCGGAGGCTGATTTGAGGGGCAAAGGCGTCGCGAGCAAGAGATTTCATCGGTTCGAGGTGAGTAATGATTGTAAATGATATTCTGAGGGTTTGAAACCCCGAACTTGCACATCATAGTGCTATATTGAGGTGACTTGCACTCCGGATAACGAGCGTGAGGTAGAGCACCGTAGGGGATTGTGAATCGGTCCGTCCCGATTGATGATTTTTACTGCGTATTTGACTGGAATTACTTGTTATCATTATAATTTGGGCCGATTTCCATGTTTGGGCTTCGTGCCAAGTATTTGAACCCTTCGGGGATTGTTGTTGATAAATTTTCACTGATTTAATTATATATTTGAACTCAGTCATGTATTTTCCACTGTTTTAAAAAAGCAGCCAAGTTATTATGCCTTAAATACTCGAAATGATATTTCCATAAAATGTTTTGGGCTGATCATCATACTTTATTGTTACTGAGTGGCTTACGTGATTTTGTTGACTGAGTAAGGCCGAGGGCCTGTATTGTGAGGATACTTATGGATCGGGCTGCACGCCGCAGCGGTACTATATTGATATTGAGGCCGTGAGCCTGGTTGATGCCACGAGATGGCTTGATATTGCGCTTGGACTGTAGGAGCCCCTCCGGAGTCTGTACACACCCCCCAGTGAGCGTTGTCGACGTTAAATGGATCAGGCTGTATGCCGCAGCGGTATATGGATCGGGTTGTACGCCGCAGCGGTACCGGTACTGTTTGTTGTGTTTACCTTATTTCATTTGTTTGCTATTATATGTTGTTGTGCTTCTTCTTGCAATATTCACCTATTGTTCTGGTATTATCTGATAACCGAGTGTGGTGTCTGAGAGGCAGACTACTGTGCTTATCTGCACTATTTGTTTCTGCATTCATTTGCATAACTGTTAAAAAAATCGTTTTCAAAAGAGGTTTTAAACTGAGCTAAGGTATTACTAAAGGTTTTACAGCTTCACTACTTTCTCCCAAAGGGTTTTTCACTGCTCCTGTATAGCATGTTGGTTTTCTTTACATGATTTCTCACTACTCCGTTGTTATTTACTTTTATTACTTACTGAGTTGGAGTACTCACTTTACTCCCTGCACCTCGCGTGCAGTTGCAGGTATTTATTCTCTCGGTAGCAGGTATTGGCTGCATGGAGGTAGAGTTGTAGAGGTTTTAGCGAGGAGACTGCCAGCGTTCGCAGCACCATTGTCTTTCTATGTTATTCATTACTCTTGTCAGTGTATTTCTAGACTGTAAAGTGAAAATTTCATTCTTATAGATGCTTGTGATTTGTGACACCCCGAGTAGGGTTGTGTTGGGTTGTAAATCTGTCAATTAATATCATTTAGTCGTATCTTGTCGTTCATTTGTGTTTAACTATTTTGAAAGAGTCGAGTTGGGTTAATTGGCTGGCCTTGTCTTCACAGGAGGCGCCATCACGACCAGCGCGGAGTTTGGGTCGTGACAATATTCTACAAACTTATAAAACTTTCAGTAAATAAAAGAAGTTCAAAAATAAAAATATTCAAACATTTCTAAAAATAAACACTAATTTTTTCAGTCAAACTCTTCTCCTTTATGACCTCATTTTTATGCGTCTTTTTCTCAAGAGAAAAGTAGTGTTAACACTTCCATTCGTTTAAAGGACCTTTGGTTAGGAAAAATTAATTGGAGTGAACATAGCTGGATGACATTGATCAAATTAGACTAAAATATATCGATTGTGTTGCTTACCATCTGCCAATTCTCTAATCACTAAATTTCATCCTATAAATCACGTCTACCCTAATGTTGCATTCTGAGTTTTTTGTTGTAGATAGATATGCGTTCCTATTTTATAAACAAAATCATGAAATCTTATGTGTGCTTGGTTCACTCTTAAACACCTCAAGACTTCTTGAGCCTTGATTCATTGAATTAAATGGTAAGCGTCTTTTTATGTGGACATAAATTTGGTATGTGCACGCTCCTTTTATTAGAATTTGCTTCACCAACTCTACTCTTTTCATGGTGAGATTGTCAGGGGATTAAAAGGCAGGAATAGAACTCTTAAACAATGGACCAATAGTTTACCCGATTCAAATAATGTCTATCCAGCAACGATTTCAAAAATCAAAAAAAGAAGAAAGCAAAACTTACCGTATAACTGTACAACCAAGCACATATGGTGACGAGTATCTATACGTTGGTGTCGAGCATGACCGTGGGTCTTAAATTGATAATTCTTGTATTCTTAATGGATTCTATGAAAGCTTGATTGATGATTCTCGATACTGAGCAAGGATTTAGTTTATTTCCGTGGACTTTGGTTATGACTGAGTATTGGTATTAATTGTGTCAAGTGGAAGTTGAATAAGATTGCTTACTGACTCTCCCTTGTCGGGACTTTTGATTTTATATTTTGTTCCCTTGTTGGGAAGTTGTTATATTGTTGTTCCCTTGCCGGGAAGTTATTATATTGTTGTTCCCTTGCTGGGAAGTTATTATATTGTTGTCCCCTAGCCGAGATTATTTTGTTATGTTGTGTTGGATTGAAATGGGAACGAGTAGTACGCCTACCACAAGTGATTGATGAAATGGGAGCGGGTGGTACGCCTACCACAAGATTGATGAAATGGGAGCGGGTGTACCACAAGATATTATGAAATGGGAGCGGATGGTACTCCTACCACGAGTTACGAGAAATGGGATCGGGTTGCACGCCTGCAATAAGATGAGCTGAACATGAAAATTGGTTTTATTTCTTATTTCCGTGTTAGAAGCTAGACTGTAGATTTTTCCCCTATTAGGCCAGACACTTACCAGCACATGGGGTCGGTTGTGATGATGCTACATTCTGTGCTCTTTTGCGCAGATCTAGGTGTCGGAGCAGCTTACGGTGCGCAGTAGTAGCCTGGGACCAGTCCTTCAGTCCACGAGATCCCGAGGTAGTCCTGCAGGCGTCCGCAGTCCCGACATCTCTTTTATCCCCTTTCTGCCCTATTTCCCTTGTACAGAGACAAAGTTTTATTATTTTGTTTTAGACTATGTATTTATCTTTCTTAGATGGTCCGTGAAATATTGTGACACCAGGTACCGGGTAGAGACTTGTATTGATGTTTAGACGCTGTTGCTATATTTTTTGTTCAGACTTTCGCTATCTTTTATTAATCGCAGTATTATAATTTCTTATTCATTTATAATTCAAATTGTTTAATCATGTATAAAATGAGTTAGGATAATGGTTGCAACTATTCTTGGCTTGCCTAGCTTCCACGAGTAGGCGTCATCACGACTCCCGAGGGTAGGAATTTACATCGTTCACTTGAGCGTCATCCACTTTCACTTCGTTGACAAAGGCACACTCTTCATTAAAAGCTGGAAAATCCAAAATTCTATGATTCTTCATTTGTAACTCAACAAAATTTACATCATTCGGACTTTGTTTAACCTAATTCGGTTTACTGCAGCACTCTACAAAAGAAGCTGGAGGTCCAAAACTGCCTGATTCTTCATTTGGGACTCAGCTAATAACTTTATCAAACTTATTGGTTCCTTTCCATCTCTTTTTGCTATCTCATCAACATTTGTGTGATTCTTCTTGGGTAATGTGCACTCTTTAATTCTCAGAATATCTGAAAGCTCCGACAATACTCTTCTTGTAAAGTCTTTTTACTTTTCATCTATATTTCTTGAATCCTTCAAAAATTCTTATTGCATTTTCTCCATTTCTTCGAAGATGTATTTCGAGGGAGCTTCAGTTTTTCCAATTTTTCACTTCTTACTCACAACATCGTGTTCAGCACAAGCTGGAGAGTCCCTTTCTCTCTTATTCTTCATATGAGACTTAACAAACTTTGTCCATGCTATTGGGTCCCGTCCATCTCTTTTTCTATTTTCATTAACACTTTGGTGCTTCTTCACAGGACTCTAATGAATAGGTAATGTGCAATTTTTAATGCTCGGAATATTTGAAAGCTCCGACAATACTCTTCTTGTAAAGTCTTTTTGCTTTTCATCTATATTTCGTGAATCCTTCAAGAATTTCCATTGCACTTCCTCCATTTCTCCTAAGATGTCTTTCAAGGGAGCTTTAATTAGTTTTTCCCCTTCTCCCCTTCTTACTTACAACATCGTGTTTGGCACAAGCTGGAGGGTCCCTTCATCTCTTTTTCTATTTTCATTAACACTTAGGTGCTTCTTCATAGGACTCTCACAATCAGGTAATGTGCAGTTTTTAACTCTCAGAATATCTGAAAGCTCCGACAATACTCTTCTTGTAAAGTCTTTTTGCTTTTCATCTATATTTCGTGAATCCTTCAAGAATTTTTGTTGCACTTCCTTCATTACTCCACCGATGTCTTTCAAGGGAGCTTTAGTTTTTTCCCTTCTCATATTCTTACTCACAGCACCGTAACTTGTAATCTGCAAGATATATTATGTTGAGCACTAATCATTTCTTAAATTTTTTTTAGCAATTTACCTCAGGATTCATAGCACTTTCCTTCATAATCTCTTCAATTCTATTTGCAAAAAGTTCTTGCTTGCGTTTATATCTAAATCAATATACAAACAAGTAAAAGTGAGATATATTATTTGGTATATACAAACAAGTATGTATATGTTTGTACATGTGTCTGTATGTACACATATATTGAAATTTATCCATGGCAGAATCCTCCCTCTATATTTATACTAGAGAATCTGTTCGCGCTTTGCGCGATCCATAAAAAAAAAAGTTTAGTTCAAACATTTATATCACGTATTAAAGTTCATGTTAATGTAAAAACTTTTCCAAATACATACAAAATACGAACAAAGAGAAACAAACATCTTATGAATGACATTAATGTAAAAATTACACGGGGCGCCCTATTTAGTCGCCCCCATTTAATCTATACCCATTTTTTTTAAAACTTTTAACTTGTCCCACTTTTTAAACAACTTCAGCTCCCTTTCTTCTCCGCTTCAGTACCTTTTTTAGATTTTCTTTTTTTCCTTCAAGAATTGGAATGATTGCTCTAGCTCTCTCCTCTGCTTTCTACCCACTAATCAAATCCCCCAGATGATACATGTATATCCCTCTCTCACCTCTGTTTTTTTCTTGTGCCTTTCACATTTTTAATTAATTTTAAAATATTTATACCTTCCTAGCTAATACAAGACGAGCAACTGTATGTAATATTAATAGGTGGTAAAAAACTTCACCTCTAGTATGTAATATTAATAGGTGGTAAAACAACTTCAGCTCTAGAGCTGAGTTTTCCAGTTATAACACAAAAACTTCAACTGAAGTTTTTGTGTTGTAATTGAAAACTTCAGCTCTAGTATGTAATATTAATGGGTAGTAAAAAAACTTCAGCTCTAGTATGTAATATTAATATGTGGTAAAAAAACTTCAGCTCTAGAGCTAAAGTTTCCAGTTACAACACAAAAACTTCAGCTCTAGAGCTGAACTTCAGGCCCGGCTATTAGAATGCAGTTTTGCGTGATTGCCTTTGCTACTTCAGCCCTGTATGCTGAAGTTATGCGAAAAAGCGGGTACGCTTGCAATTTTTTTTGCAAAGCGGGCACAACTTAAAATGTAACACAAAAAGCGGGTATAGATGCAAATGACCCAATAGTACATCAGTACGATAATGTCTACTTTTTGAATCACTTGAAATATTATACTTTTTCCTTCTCTTCTATTTCTATCTACAGAATTTCTAACCAAAGTAGTAAATAATAAAAGTACAACGCCACTATTCCCGATCATATCATCCGGAAAAGTATCAAATTTGCATATCTCCTTCACTTTTCATATTTTTTCCTATTTTTTAATTTTTCCTTTTTGTTTTACTTACCATTTTCTTTCTCATCTTTCGTTGATTTTCCTTAATTGTAACTCCTGTTTCTTAGCAGTAATCTTCCCCTTTTTTCTCATCTTAATTTTTTTTTTAAATTCCTGATGAAAATAGAAAAAGAGTTGGAAAGAACCAATAACACGGTCAAAGTTTGTTAAGTCACATATGAAGAATCATAGAGAAAGGGACTCTCCACTCTCCATCTTGTGCCGAACACCATGTTGTGAGTAAAGAGGGGAAAAGTGGAAAAACTAAAGCTCCCTTAAAAGACATCTTTGAGGAAATGGAGAAAGTGCAACAGAAATTCGTGAAGGATTCACGAAATATAGATGAAAAGCAAAATGACTTTACTAGAAGAGCATTGTCAGAGATTTCAGATATTCTGAGAATTAGAAAGTGAAGTGCAACAGAAATTTGTGAAAGGATTCACGAAATATAGATGAAAAGCAAAATGACTTTACAATAGGAGTATTGTCGGAGCTTTACCAGAAAATTATTTTTTTCAGGAGTTGTTGAGCATAATTGCATATGCATCAAACCTGGCCTGGTAGGGAATGATCTAAGGGAGATGATTGATGAAATGAATGGATAAAGAAATCATCAATTGCATAAGCAGATGAGTACAACTACATAGGACACTAGTTGCTGCTTATATTTCGAGGCTGAGATTGCTATGAGATGAATATAATGGCATTCTGGAGCGCTTTTAGTCTCAGAGGCCCTTTAATTCCTATTGGAACTAAATGACTCATACAACCATGCCCCAGGAAGACATGTCTTACTGGGCCGTCCGCACAACCGACCCCATATGCTGGTAAGTGCCTGGCCTAAGCCCGGCAAGGTAGTGACGAGGCTAGGACCAGGCTCCAGATAAACCTATATATATATATATATATATATATATTGTGACGACCCGACCCATCGTCACGTGAGTTACCGCCCTGTTTCCCCCATATTATGTTGTTCTATGTTTCAATATCAGTATTTGAGTTGATCAGATAGAATTGAATTGGTTTTAGTTGGAAATGAGGCACTTAGCCTCTTAGAAGGAAGCTTGTTTTGAAAAAGTCAATCGGAAGTTGACTATATAGTTAGAAGGCTCGGATGTGAATTCTGGTGATTTGGTTAGCTTCGGG
>MDKF010834354.1:0-10589 GCA_026770625.1 Nicotiana glauca | reverse complement strand
TCTATTAATCATGATCACTCTATTTACCATAAATCTCTCCCGAGTAATGACAATAATTTACTAGATGCACACTCCCGAGATATGCTAGCTAGCTTAGTTTATTACAGCTCACGTTAGATTGCACTCTTATACTTTGGGAGTGATGTTGTTCAACAACTACCTAAATATGCACTCTCTCCTGAGTTATGCACACTAAATAGGAACAACTAATTGAGGATCATGTCAATTAACTACAACAAACATGTAGTTGAACAAATAGAGTTTAACTGGCAATCTATATTAACATAATCAAGAAGTTCATCCTTCAATAGGTTCCATCAAAACCCTAGACAAAGGATTTAGCTACTCATAACAAAGTAAGAGAAAAATAATAAATTGTTCATAATATAAAATTGCAAGAAAATAAAAGAGATAAAGAACTATAATGTTTTGGGTGATCTCTCACACTTGTTCCTCCTCCAAAAGTAATCTAACAACAAGCTCTTTTTTATCTTGGGCGAGTTTCTACAGCTTATACGGGTTTTACAAAAGTTTCCCCGAATTGACACTTTGGCCCCTAAATTTCCAGGTTTGTGAACAGTTCACCGCGGCTGCGGCGTGGACCGCGGTGAACACTGCCCAATCTGTTTTTGTGTTTTATCTCCCCGCGCTGCACCGCGGTCGCGGTAGACTTTTGCCCAGGTCATTTTCTTCTACTCTTTTGTGTTCCGGCACTTCTTGAGTGGGTGTTTTCTTCACATTATTGCCTCCAAACACTTCATGTTGCTTCCTCACATATAATATGCCCTTTATTCTGAATGGAGCATGTATTTTGGAAGGTAGAACCGCAACTTCAAATGGTACAGGTGTGTTTGCCAGAGACCCAAACTCGATCTCAATTGGTGCTGGCAGAGGACGGTGCTTCAAACTCAAGTGGCATAGACATGTTTACCTCGGCTTCCCCAGAAGGCTGAATCTGGACTACAAACGGATTAAGGGTGACTATTGGCTTCTTTGGATCGTCGCCTTTTGTAATTAAACCGATTGATCCCTTGGGGTCCCAGTCATCCTCTATCTCGATCATGTGAACACCTCCGCCCTTGTGGTTTGGCAGAGGGTTATTACGGACATTCGGAACAGGCTCCTTTGCTACAATGATCTTGTTATCAATCAAAGTCTGGATCTTATCTTTCAGAGAGCAACATTCATCAATGGTATGTCCTTTTATGCCGGAATAGTATGCACAAGATTTATTCGGATTGACCCATTAAGAAGGGTTTTCAGGGGTTATAACAGGGATAGGGGTGACATAACCAGCGGCTTTGAGTCTTTCGTATAGCTGGTCAATTGGTTCAGCAATGGCGGTATACTGTTTGGGAGGTCTGCGGTCAAAATTTGGTCGAGGTCTAGATAAGTTCTGGTGTGTGGGAGGTGATTGATAGTTGGGTGGTTGAGCATTGTAGGCTTGGTAGACATGCACATGTTGGGAATATCTTGTAGGTTGATATGTAAGAGGTGGAGATGATTGATAAGTGGGTGGAGGAGTTTGGTAGTTCGAAGCAGGTTGATATGTGAGATGAGGCATTGGATAGGTTTGGTATTTGATAGGGGATTTGGTCCTCTGTGCAACCATTACGACACCTTCATCCCTTTTCTTGGACGTACCACCAGATTGTAAAGCCTTATTGCCAGCTTGCAAGGCTTCAAAGTTTGTAACCATACCACTCTTGACGCTTTCCTCGATCTTTTCCCCCAGCTTGATGATGTCAGAAAATTTATGATTCTCGACCAACATTAGTCTTTCATAGTATTGTGGGTCCTAAGCTCGAACAAAAAACTTGTTCATTTGTTCTTTATCTAAAGTAGTTCTGACCTTAACAACTTCTGATCTCTAACGAGTGGCATACTCGCGAAATGTTTCCGTGGGCTTCTTCTTTAGGTTCTGAATGTAGAACACATGTGGCGCATTTTCTACATTGAACCTGAATTTGTTCATAAAGTCAGACGCTATGCTTACCTAGTTTGACCACTTCTTCGGATCTTGGCTAATGTACCAAGATAAGGCATCTCCCTTCAAGCTCCTCATGAAAAGCTTCATGCGGATTTTCTCGTCTATTCCTACTCCAACCAATTTGTCACAGTATGTTCTCAAATGGACCCTGGGATCCCCTATACCATCAAACATTTCAATCTTAGGAGGTTTGTACCCCTCGGGTAGTTCGACATCGAGCTGTATGCAAAGATATTCATTATTTAGCCCCTTGATTCCCTTACTACCTTTAACGCCTTGAATTCTGCTAGTCAGCTTTTTAAGCTCTTCGGCCAGGTTTCTGATGAGCGAGTCTTTATCATCTGACTCGGGTGTGCTCGAAATGGGTTGGCAAGAGTGTGTCATGGTTTCCACATAGATGGGGTGTTATGATGAATGTGGAAGTGGTCATTTTTGGAGTTCAAAGGTTCCGGGATGAGCAGTGGATTACTATTGGAAGTGTGGCAAGTATTGCATTGATGGTGAGGAGCGAGATGGTTTTGTGGTTTTGGGATATTTTATGGAGGTGTGGGGTTGATATCTGGGGTAGTGAGGGAAAATGATAGATTTACCAAGTTTCGAACTTGGTCAAGTTCTTCTTGAAATTTCAACAACTTTTGCTCGAGTTGGGACGCACTTTCTTTGGAAACCTGAGTACCATGAGTGACCTCTACCCGTTCAGTTGAGTTTTCCTTTCTGGTGTTGTTCAAATCTTTCATCTTTCCTTTGTTCCTATTTCTAACGGGACTAGGATGAGGAGTGGGTGGAGGGTCCTTGGATCTTGTGTAATATGATGATGATGCCAGAGTGCTTGAACTAACCATTAGGGAAGGGAGTAAAACAAAAGAATAAAAACAAAAAGGTAACAAGTTAGTGAGGATTATAAGAAAAATGTTGCGATATTTAAACCCATAGTGCAAGAATATAAATTGTGTCCTAATTTAGGAAACCTCTTTGTGCCTGAGGTAGGCCTAGCGACAAGTTGTTTTGGAGAACATAGAATGCTAACTGCCTCATTTTATTGATAGAAGTAGACGAATCCCAAAACGACACTAAATAACAGGAAATAAAATGTCACTAATGGCCATTGGCCTTATTACATTCATAAAACGAAAAGTAAATTCCTATCTACTTGGTCCTAGAAGGACCTTCCCCGGATTCGGAATCTTTGGCTCCATCGAACAACTTCACTAGTTCGCGAAGTACCGGCGACAAGTAAGCTCTGGCTAGGTGTCCGCCCTCATTTCCTTCAGCATTCTGGCAATCCTCGATTCTTTTGAGAAATTTTCTTTCCAGCTCCACTAAACCCCTTTCCAAGTATCCCAGTCGTTTGGTTGGCTTCTTGTATTCTACGGTACTCACTTTCACATTCCAAAATCCTCTTGCGCAGTTGCTTGTACTTGACCTGTGCTTCAGCCTTTTCATCGATGATCCTGTGACCTCGAATAAACCCGGGTTGACACAGACCATTGTGATTGTCCTCCAGCCAGCCCAAATAACAGGGAGCACAAACTGCATGGTATTTGTCCGATTTAATGGTGTCCCTTCCCATGACAATCTTGCAATGCCACATATGTTGAGCCTATCACCTGTAAGAGCTATCATTATTCTAGAAGCCAGCCCGGAAGTGACTCATCTTGTCGACCCTTGGTATAACCTGCTTCCTACCCGTTTGTCTCATAACCCGAAGAGGTACGTAAGGCTACATTCCTCTTAAGCCGATTACTATTAGGAAAGATGCATCCCTGGATCGGAAGATGAACTCCTCGATTGGGAACCACTCGAACATCCATTGTACTTGGTCCTCAGTCAGATTTTTGAAGAGTTCGACCCATTCTCTAGCATTCTCCGGTAGGGCGAACATGTTGGGCATGTAATTCATTCGCTTTGGGGGATGAAAAGCGATATGATCATCCCTTCGATGGATTTCCTATCGATACTCACCTTTTTGGAGATGTTCCACGAGCCAAAGTTGAAGTAGCAGATTACAACCCTCAAAGTGTTTGGCTCCCTGTTGACACCTTTCTAGGGCTCGGTACATTTCTGCAATGATCATTGGTACAAGACTGAATGGTTGTCCGTCAATTCCCTCCATTAGAGTTTTGGTGACCATAGCTAGCCTGGCATGGATCCTTGCTTTCTTCATTGGAAATACTATCATCCCCAAGAAGCAGAACATAAAGACAAAGACCCTTCGGTGGATATGCCCCAATGATGTAAGGGCGAACTCATCAGGATAAGTACGTTAAGATTTGCTATGACCGTACCTTTCGTACAAATTGTCAAAGGGAATGTACGACTCTTTTATACATGTCAAGTATGGATTTTTCTTTAAACCCATCATTTTGAGAAAACCTTTATCGTTGCACCGACATTAACAAACCCAAAGTTTCCCACGGTATACCATCCAGTCCTCATATTTCCTTGAGCAGGGGTGCCATCTCCATGTCTCCGAAGCGGAACACAGACCTATCACAATCCCAGAATAGAGTAGTAGCTTCTATGATTTTGTTGTTGGGTTGGATTTCCACGAGAGAAGGTAGATTTCCTAGGTATTTCCGGACAAGGGTCTGATCACTGGAATGAAGATCCTCCCACCAGCATAGCAATTTTGGGTGGATGTTGGTGACCATGCCGAATCTGGGGACTTCGTGCCTCATGTTTCTACAAGACAAAGGGTTAGGCCCTTACCCCCACCAGACTCTACTATTAAATATCAATAATTGGCATAGAAGTATTTAGTTCTCCAAATAAATGCACAAAACGTGGTAGTGTCCATTTGGGTTTTAGGGAAACCCAGTGGACTTTGGACAAGGCTATCTTAAAGAGTCATTATGTGGACAACATAACTGACTCGGCTAGGTTTTACCATGATGCATGCACAATTAAACAAAGTAAGGTTTCTATGGGGTTTTAGACTGATTCGCGTAATGGTCACAAATAAACAAAGTCGGAAAGAACTAAAGAGAGTTGATTTTCTTAGAAGAAATGTTTTTAAAACATTTAAAAGAAACAAAGAAAAAGGGAAAGGGGGTCTTAGGTTTATTAATAATATGGATCACCCCACACAACATCCGGTAATCACTCCTCAGTAAGGGGCTACACGTGATGTTATCGCGTGGTCATCATATCCATATCTACCCTTTCCCACCCTGTTAAGGTATTAAAGCGCGGAATGGTCTCATTTACTTATTGCATGCTATTACCCGCCCAAATTCTATCAGCCCCGGAGGTACCTCGGACTACTAATCCTAAAGGGAGGAGATATTGGGCTTATTTGTTGTTTCAAAAGGTAAAATACTAAGGCGACAAGCAAAAACACATATAGCAAGTTTGGGGAAAGCATATAAAGAAACAAAAGGCTCAAATACACCTCCTTTAAACAGAGAAGCACATAATTTAGCTTGTCTTGCACGTACTGTTTAGAGTTTGAATAAACTTAAAAGGTTGAGGCAGACTGATTTATTACATAGCTCAGATAAAAAGCCCGACTCAGGCCTACCTATTGGTTATAGCTAATAAAATCTGATTCATTTTATAGAATTTATCCTATGGTTTGCCTAAGTGTTGGACGAGGGTCCTATAGGCATGATATCTACGGATTTCATAAACGATAAAGTAAACTAGATATATACTGATTTAGAAAAAGTTGTCACTTATTAAAAAAAGGCAAGTTTTAGCAAAAGATCATGAATTCTACGACTGGTAATGTACCATTGTTGCTGGTTTTAGACTTATAAGCGAGTAAAACGATTCAGACATGATTAATAGCTCCTGTAGGCATGCTTTCTGCGTGTTGTTGATTTTAAACACTCTTATAGACATAGTGAAATGCCGAAACCCTATAAACATGATATCTATGGTACGAAAATTCGTTTAGATCCTATGAACATGATATCTAATTGTAGTTGATTATTTAAGACCTATAAACATGATTTCCTAATGAAGAATGGATATGTAATATTCAGAAAGACCTATAGGCATATTTTCTATATGCATATGCAGTATTCAGATTTATAGACATGGTATCTATATGAGAGAATGCAGGATTCCTATAGACATGGTATCTATATATGAGAGTGCAGAAGTTCATCCTATAGGAAGGATATCTACATATGAGAGTGCAGAAATTCAAAATCTCCTATAGGCAGGATATCTACATATGAGAGTGTAGAAATTCAGAAACTCCTATAGGCAGGTTATCTACTCCTTTGCATACATGGTTACCCCTCCCTTTTTCACTAGCCATTCCCGAGAGTTTTATTACAAAGTTATTACTGCCCAGAAAAAGAAGTAAAGTAAAGAAAATACATCAGAAATTAAAAGTACAACCAAGAAGAGCTTGATTCAGACATCCTGTCTGAAGTATGAAGTAAACCATCTCCAAGAGATCATATTTCAAAGCCTTTCTCCCATTTGGGGTGTGTCAAAGTTCCCTAAGAGTCTCATATGAACTCCGGGCATTGTTTACACCCACATGTATCACCATATTAAGACATAGCGCAGTGTGGAAGGGTGTGTCCAAGTTCAGAGGGAACTCAAGGTCCCAAGGCAAGGCTCACAAGAGGGGGGCAGAACTTAGGGACTAAGAGAGAGTGCAAGTGCAGAAATAGAATTCTAAAGGGCGAAAGGGAAAAGGGAAACGGCTTAAATCAGTACTCATAAGGGTATAGGGGAATGAGGGAGTTGCGAGAGGCAAAAAGAAGGCAGGCTGATGAGCATACCCAGCAATGGGAGATGCTGGCACACCCTTAGGCCTGTTAGAACATATTGTTTAGAGGTTAAGACCCCATGGATCAACTTAATTCATGGACAACAACTTACATTGCCATGCTTTAAGTCATAACTCAAAACACATAAGGGTGATAGGGGAATAGGGGTTCATAACAAACAAACAGAAGGAAATAAACATGCCAATTTAAGTGCTGAGATATACAGAAACAGTAAGCAAACATGGGCACACAAGCTGTAAATACACATTGTTGGGGTGCTAAAATTAAATCCGGACGTACCAGTTTCAAAGAAATAAACAAAGAAAAGGTAGTAGGTCTTGTGAACAGGCCACAGTTCAAACAAGAAGAGAATATTATTGTGTGTGAGTATGAGTTCAGAAGGATTCTGAATTGTGCAGTTTGTGAAAAGGGTCGTGCCTTTTATAGTGTAGGCAGAATTAAGGTAAGAAAACATCTAAGGAACTGATTGTTAATTAAGCATCAATTACACAAGACTTCCCTTAATTAAGGGATTCAGGTTCAAACGGGTAAAAATAATTTAAGTAAAGAAATTGAATAAGCACTTTGTGCACAACATGTAATTAGGGGCAAATATATAAAAGGTTATTTACGGACATGGTTTTGAAGTACACAGTTGTACAAATAAGGTAAGAAAATTAATTAACATCCAGTAAATCAAAAAGAGAGGGATCTTGTAATTACCGACCCATGAATGAACCAAGTCGCAAAAGCTGAGAAGGGTTTTAACTTAGGTCGAGTCACAGAGAAAATTAGCGAACAATAGAAAGAAATCACTCAGACCATATTCAGAGGGAAGTATGAACTAATCACAAATTTGAAAGCCACTTTAGAGGGAAATTCATCATATATAAGGAGAATACGAACATGTTAAGCATGAAAGAAGATTGTCGTGTCATTGTAAAATCAGTAGAAACATCCAGTGTAGAAGAGTTTAACAAAAGTCAGAATCATATGAAAACAAGGATGTCCAAACTCAGTTCAGAGACTCAAATTTGGTCTGAAAGAGTTAGGGGATTTGAAATAAAACCCTAGTTCAAACAAATCGCATAACCAAACTTGGAAGAACCCCCAAAATTCTAGGTTTTCCACCATTAATCGAGTACATAGCTGAGAAGGCAAGTGATCAAAACAGGCCTAGAGGTCTCAGAGAAGAATAAAACCTCTTGCATGTTTCTTTCAGCAGCAGAAACTCATGAGAAAATAATGATAGCAAGTAACACGCAGAACATAATAGAAGAATTCAAAGAAAATAGAGTAGAAGAAGCTAATACGAAACATAATGGAAAAAAATAGTAAGAACAGTAAAAGAAACATGCTAAGAAGCTTTTAGAAGAAACTTAAACAGAGCTCAGTAGATGGAACTTAATAAGGAAACTTAAGAACTTAGTAGTGGAAAATATAGTAGGGAACACAGAAGAACACATGAGAAAAAAATACAATAGAAAAACATACGAGAACATAGTATAGGAAAACACAGTAGGAGAAGCATACAAGAACATCGTAGAAGAAAATACAAGAACACAGTAGCGGAAAATACACACAAAAGAAAAAGGAAAGGAATTCAGAGAAATGTTTAAATACTTTTTGAGAAAACCCTATATTGGAAAAGAAATGGTTTTGAAAGTAGTATTTTGAAAGAAAAGCCAGAGAAATCGTTTGAAAACTTAGGGAAAGTATAGATACACAACGGATCTAAAGGAATCGGAGAAAACCTCGAAGGGTTAGAACCCTAATAGTGAGAAAGGCTTTGAAAGGTCGCTAATCTAAATCGGAGGAGTCAAATTCAGGCTCGGGCAACCATGGTACGCTGGAGTAAAACTAGAGATGGCCGTAGAACTCGAATCGAACAAAACTTGGACCTAACCTCGTCGTGGTCAGGCCTTGAATCTTCAAAGATCAGGCACGTGGGAGTCATAAGAGGCCGGTGTAGGGCTTCCATAGCCTTGGAAGCCATGGATTCCGGTGGCTTTCAGGGCGAAAGTGGTGGCTAGGGTTTGAGAAGCTTCGAGAGAGTTTGAGAGAATGGAGGGTTCAGAGGCAGCTGGTAGGTGGAATGAGAAGGGTTTGGGGTTATTTAGAATTAATTAAGGAATGGGGGAACGTGAGAATTTAAAGAGGGGTTGGCTGGGTCGTTTAAACGGGTTATAGGTCAGGTAATTTTAGGAATTGGGCTGGAGTTCAATTGGGTTTAATTGTGGTAGAATTTAGGCTACTATCAAAATAAAATCTGGCTAGATTTTAAATAGCCATTTCCCCATTTATTTTATAAAAATAGCAAATTATTTGAACTCATTATGCTAGTTTGATTAAGTGAATTTATAATTGAAATCGATATGGAATTGTAATGACCTGGCCGGTCATTTTTAGAATTTAAGCCCCGATCCCCTATTTACTATTTTTCCCAAGTTCATTTCTGCTATTTTGGTTTGTCGGGACGTTTGGTATTGAGTTTCGGAGATTTTTGGGACACTTAGTCCCTAAATAAGAGCTTAATTGTTGAAAAATGGACCGTAGTTGGAACAGGGTGAAGACGGCTTCGAAATGGAAATTTGATTGTTCCGTTTGCTCCGTTAGGTGATTTCGGGGTTAGGAGTGTGAGCGGAAGTAATTTTGGAGGTCCGGTGTAGAATTAGGCTTGAATTGGCGAAGTTAGTATTTTTGCGATTTCCGGTTGATTGGCGAGATTTTGATCCGAGAGTCGAAATGAAATTTCGAGAGTTGTTATAGCTTCGTTAGGTTTTTTGGGATATGCGTGCAAAAGTTTAGGTCATTCGGACGAGGTTTGGTTGGGTTTTTGATCGAATGCTTGTTTTGGAAATTTTAGAAGATTTTTGGCTTGAATTTGATGGTTTTGGCATTGTTTGAGGCGTTTTGATGATTGGAACAAGTTTGTATGATGTTTTAGGAGGTGTTAGTATTTTTGGTTGAGGTCCCGGGGGCCTCGGGTGTGTTTCGGATGCTTAACGGGGCATCTTCAGATTTAAAAATGTTGCAGCAGCAAAGCTTCTGGTATTCTCACTTTTGCGGCTTGGGAACCGCAGAAGCGGCTTGGAAGCCGCATAAGCGGAGTCGCATAAGCGACCTAGGCACCGCAGAAGCGGAAGCTGGGCTTCCCTCCATTTTCCGCAGAAGTGGACGAGTTTTCGCAGAAGCGATCTCGCACCTGCGAGATTTCCATCGCAGAAGCGGTCCCTGACCTGGTCAACGGAGACCGCAGAAGCGGTTTTATAACCGCAGAAGCGGAAAACGTGCCTAGGCAGAGGGTTAAGTTTTGAAAATGGGACTTCGTTCTCATTTTTCATTTTTGACAATTTGGAGCTCGGTTAAGGCGATTTCTCAAGAGATTTTCGGAGAGGATAACGGGGTAACTGTTCTTAACTTAATTTTGGTTATATAACTCGAATCTATTACAAGTTTTGGCATTTAATCCGCGAATTTTGTTGGAAAAGTTTAGAAAATCCTCTTGGATAGAATCATGGATTTGAGGGTCGAAATGTTATGAGATTTGGATAATTTTGGTATGGTTAGACTCGTAAGAGTGCGAGGTTTCTGGAAGTATAAATTTTACCCGATTCTGAGACGTGGGCCCGAGGGGAATTTTGGTTATTTTACATAATTTTGCGTGTTAGCTTATAATTTAATTGTAGAATCAATTACTTGAACTATTATTTACAATATGCAATTTAATTGAATAGATTTGAGCCATTTGGAGTCGGATACTCGTGGAAAAAGTGTGGTTTCGGGTTGACTCACACTTGTTCGAGGTAAGTGGCTTGTCTAGCCTTGTGTGGGGGACTTTGTCCCTTAGGATTTGATATTTGGTAATT
>MU765359.1:0-15082 GCA_026770625.1 Nicotiana glauca | reverse complement strand
TTGTGAACTCTGTGTTTATTGGTGAAATCCTATATGTTGTGAATAACATGTGAACGGTAAAATAATTAATTGATTCTTGGGAGAATTGGCTCGAATTGTGATACGAATATTGAAAGTATAAGAAATGACTGGATTCTTTGGAGCGTTGGCTCAAAATGGTAGAGTGAATTATAAGATAAGAAAAGGTAAATAAGTTGGCTTGCCTAGCTACCACGAGTAGACGCCATCACGATCTCGATGGTGGGAAATCCGGGTCGTGACATAATGTTGTCCTAGTTAAGCAAGCTTTAAAATCAGTAGGCCACTAATAGGGTCATTACTTCTGAGTTTATAAAAAAAACTATCTGTTTTAGGTACATTCACTTAGATATTATGCCTTAGATACTATTAATAAAGGCCTTATGTGCCTTGTTTGAGGAGGAAACTTTGAACCTCTAATTGCTCCCTTTGTTCTTATTTGCAAAGAGTCCTAATTGTTATTGCTTGTCACCTTAGTTTTTTTTATCTTTTAAACCTTAGGGGTCTATCTAGAACCACCTATAGTTAGAGGTCCTAAAGCTCTCCGGGACCATTAAGAAGGGACGGGTAACAACACGCAATAGAGATCATTGACCAACACTCGCTTTGAATGACCACTAAGGGGATGGGAAGGGTAGATATGGGATATGATGACTATGAGCTAATATCACGTGTAGGCCCTCATCTAGGAGTGTTTACCGGACATTGTGTAGGGTCATCCTATAGGCTAACCAACCTAGGACTCCTCCTACCCAAAATTCCTTCTTTTATTTTAAAACCTTTGTTTATACAACTTGTTCAAAAAACCTTTATCTTATTACTTGAGTTATCCAACGTGCTTTACCTGCAACCTATCTGATTTAACTATTTATTCATTCTGAGTAATTCGTAAATATAAGTTCAGCCGGGACCCACAATTGTGGACCAAGTGGGGTTCCTAACGCCTTCCTCTCAAGGTTATTTCAAGCCCTTACCCTAGATCTCTGATAATGCAAACTGATCCAAGAGATAATCACTCTAGGTGCCCTAACGCACCGTAATCTGTTAGGTGGTGACTCTTCAAATACTCAATTCCCAAAAAGGAAATGAGTTATCATACCCCATAGAATGTCGAAACCCTGACCTCTCTTCGCGATGAGGGAAAAAAGGGGGCGCGACAGTGCCCTTTCATGCCGAAATGGTACGAACAAGTTTTGTTTGAATTGACCCATTGGGATGAATTTATCTAATGCCATAGTGGGAACATGAGTGACGTAACCTGCGGCTTTTAACCTTTCATACATTTGGTCGATGAGCTCAGCAATGGCGGTATATTGTCTAGGCGGTTTGCGGTCGAAGTTGGGTCTTACTCTTGGATAGTTTTGGCAAGCTGGTGGTGATTGGAAGTGTGATGGTTGGGAATTATAAGTGTGATGAACAGAGGCTGGTTAGGAATATCTGGGAGATGAAGGTTGACATGTAGGTGGTGATGCTTGGTATATGGGTGGAGGTGTTTGATACATGGGCGGAGGTGATTGATATGGGGGTGTTTGATATATGGGTGGAGGTGTTTGATAGAAAAATGGAGATTTTGGGCCCTGAGCCACCATTACTGTTCCAACCTCTTTCTTCTTTGATATGTCGTCTGATTGTAACGCCTTATTTGTGGCTTGCAGTGCCTCGAAATTCATTACCATCCCCCTCTTGATTACTTCTTTGATTCTTTCTCCAAGTTTGATGATGTCAGAGAATTTGTGATTTTCAATAACCATCAACCTTTCATAGTATTGAGGATCCTACACTCTAACGAATAACTTGTTCATTTGTTCTTCGTCCAAAGATGGTCTGACCTTGGCTGCTTTCGACCTCCAACGAGTAGCATACTCACAAAAGACTCAATAGGTTTTGTCTTGAGTTTCTAAATGCAGAAGACATCCGGTGCATTCTCTATGTTAAAACTGTACCGGTCCATGAAATCTGATGCATGCCTACCCAATTGGACCATTTCTTGGGATTTTGGCTGATATACCAAGACAGAGCATCCCTAGTAAGGCTCCTCATAAAGAGCTTCATCCGGATCTTTTCATCTTTCCGTAGCCCGACAAGCTTGTCATAATAGGTCCTTAGATGAACCCTGGGATCGCCTGTACCATCGAATATTTCGAACTTGAGAGGTTTCTACCCTTCTGGTAGTTCAACATACGATTGTATGCACATATATTCATAGTTCAAACCTTCTATTCCCCTGTTGCCTTCAACACCTTGAACTCGGCTTGTTAACTTCTTCAGTTCTTCAGCCATGTTTTTTGTATGATCAAGTCTTTCTCGGAAGATTCTGGTGCACAGGAGGTTGGTTGGGTAGAATGAGGTATAGTTTCCACATATATAGTGTTGCTCTGATGGGTGCTAGAGACTTGGGTATAATGATGGTCATTGGTAGAGTTTTGGGGATCGGGAATGAGTAGTGGGGTGTTTTAGGGAGTGTGATAAGTGGTCGTTGCAGGGTAATGAATTGGTTGATGGTGTTGTTGCGGTGGAGCTGGTAATGGGTTGGAATTCTGGGGTGGAATTGCGTATTGATTTGGTGCGAGAGGATTTTGTGGGTGTTGATGTTGTGTGCTTTGAGGAGGTGCTGGGTTTTTAGTGCTCTGTTGGTTGATGTCCGGGACATTTAGTGTAAGTTACAGGTTGGCCAAGTTGCGAACCTACTCAAGTTCTCCTTGCAGTTCCAGTATCTTTTATTCTAGTCTCAAAACCAAATCATTTGGGGCCGGAGTACTACGGCCATCTGAAGTCTCTGTGTTCTCAATATTCTCCTTTCGGATCCCACTCAAGTCGCCTATTTTCGCTTTTCCTCTGCCTTTTGTGTTGCTTGGAGGAGGAGGAGGAGGAGGTGGAGGGCCTCTGGATCTGGTGTGATACACTGATGAGGCCATTATGAGTGAACCAAACTAAGGGGATGGGAATAACAATAAAAAATAAGCAAAAACAAAAAGGTATCAAGTCAGTGAGGATCCTGAAACGTTTGCAGTATTTAAACAAATATTTCGGAAATCTAAATTAGTATCCTATTTTGGGAACCTCGTTGTGCCCGAGGTAGTCCTAGCTGTCATACCTCCTTTTTTATACACCACCCCGAAGGATAGCGTATAAGGGAGTTTTTCCAATTTAAGAGACATTATTCGAAATGAGATTAATTTATTTATTTCAGAGTCGCCACTTGGGATAGTTTATTTTGTGTCCCAAGTCACCGGTTTGTTTTCAATCCCAAATCGAGGAAAATTCGACTTTCCTTGTGAAGTATGTGAACCAGAAATTCTGAATAAGAAATTCTGTTAACCCGAGGGAAGGTGCTAGGCACCCCCGGATTTCGTGGTTCTAGCACGGTCGCTTAAACTATTATAATTGGTCTATTATATAATTTTTAATACATGTTTTAACCTATGGTGTATTTTAATTTATTAATCGCTTTTAAATTATTTTTAGAAAGATTCAACGTTATCTAAAACACGTCTTGAACCACGTCACATGAAATGCACCCGCGGTCCAAGACATATTTTATTTAACGTTGTTGAGATTTGAATTTGGGTGACATGAAATGCACACCCGAATTTAGGAAGATAATATTATTAAAATAACGCGCCTAAAGCAACTACGCATTTTTAACTTTGCGAGGGCCATGAAAATTTGCTAAATGACACGCCTCGAATTCTAAGGATTTTAAAATTAATTAAAAGAGAGCCACGCATTTGGAATTTTATTTGGCATGGCACGCCTCAAATTATTCCAAATAAAACTATAATTTTGAACTTAAACAGAAAGAAATACATCATAGCTCTATCAAATGATTTATTTTACCATTATCAAGACTGCTCTAAGGCTGTCAAAAACTACTGGGGTTACGTGAAAAATACTTTCCTAGAACTATATATCAAACATGTGTTGAGCTTGATAGCTTTCCCTTATATCAATAAGACTCGTCACATAGCTATGGCCATCCATTTTCATACCAGCAGTAAATCACAACCAACTATAACCATTAAAACTAAAAGTAATAATTAGAGTATCAAAATCATGTCAACACATACCAACTTATATACAAAACAAAACATATCCAAGCATTTCACGTAAGGAATAAAAAAAAAGAAGTTAAACTAATAAGGATATACATTTCAAAGCACTGGCACAATTACTTGTAACAGGAAAAGACAAGAGAAAGAAACGGACCTTAGTGCAACAAAATTTTTCTTTGATATATATAAACCTCAAAAATATGTACCACACAATAAGTTTTGACGAAGTCCAAACAAACAGTAGTGAACCTCCAACCAAAAATATTTCCAAAACAAGAAAGCATAGACGCCAACCGAAACTCGAACGAGGTACTTTATTGACCGGAATTAGGCTGATTTTTTGGACGTTTCAGGGCTGGGGTTCGGACTATTTTTTAGCTGGGTTTGCAGCTGCTTTTCGCAGTTGCTTAGGGACTGTTTTCAGCACTTTTTCAACTGAAATTTTCAGCTAAGTTTGGGATAATTTTGGAGCTAGTTCGACTAGAAAGGATGGTGGTAAAGAGCTGGTGTTTTTGGTGGGTTATGGCATCAATGGAGGCATTTACATGGTGGTTTGTGGTGCCTTAATGGCTGATTTGGGTGTTCTTTTTTAAGAAGATGAAGACATGAGTTGCCCTCTATCTTTGGAAGAAGCTGCGGCGTTAAAATTGAGAAAACGATTGCTAGTTTTTTTTGTAGAGAAAGAAATGGAAAGAGACGGTGTTGTGTTCAAGTCAAGTCATTCTTGGCTTTTGGAATTAAATTCAGAGATTTTTGTTCAATCTTTACCTTTTCAAGAATGGCTGCCGCTTTTTGTGTGTTTCTAGGTGTTGACTGGGTTTTTGAATACGGCTGCTGAAGGTTGAAGAAGAAGCAGACGGTGGGGGTCGTTCTTGGGGTGGGGATCGTTTTTGGTTTTTAGAAACTATTGCAGCAGGTTGCTTCTTCTATGAATGAAGAAGATGATCAGTAGTTAGGATGGGGGTGCGTCGTTTGTGTGTTGAGAACGGCGTGATTTTTGGGTTTTTGGTGTATATGATGTATTTAGGCGTATGTTTATATTTTAGGTATAGGTACTATTATATAGGGGTAGGGATTAGGTTAGAGGTATGGGCCTAGGGATTATGAGTTAGGAAATTGGGCCAAATACTAAAATCATGGATTACAAGATTTATAAAGAAGGGATAAACCAACCTAAAAAAATGGACTAGAAGATTTATAAAGAAGGGATAAACCAACCTAAAATTAATTCCTCATTCTAAAATTATGTACAATTATAATATAAAAATATAAAATTAATTTTAATTAATTGAACTAACAATAAAACATAAAACTATTTTTTGTATTTTCAAGATTATATAAAAATAAAGATAAGGTACTATTTTTGTATTTTTTAAAATTAAAAATGACTACAAAATATTAATGAACCTATTTTTTGTAATTTTTTATTTTCTTGTAATTAAATAAAGTAAAATAGTAAAAATTAGTTAAAATAACACTATTAGGCATAAATTAAATATTTACATGCTAAAATATTAAAGATATTGGGAAGGGTCAAAAATCACATGTCTACACTAGCGACAGATAAACTTGGAGAACTTTTAATGCCAATAAATGCTTCATTTCATAATATAAAAATAGATGAATCCCAAAACGACAATAAGATAATAATAAAACAAGTCACTACTGGAACTTGGCCTTATTACATTTTTGAAAAAATAATATAAATAAATCTAGCCTATTTGGTCCTAGAAGGACCTTCCCCAGATTCGATCTTCCGAACTCCATCATATAGGTCCCCCAGCTCGGTAGCCCCAACAACAAGTATGATCTATCCAGATGTCCTCCTTCAGTGTTTTGGCAATTCTCAATCCTTTTTATGACTTTGCCTTCCAGCTCCACTATTCCTCACTCCAGATACTCTAGTTTTCTGTTGGAAGTGTCTGTCATTTCTTTCTATTCCTCGATCAACCTCACATTCCTCTCATGTATTTCCCGGTATTCTCAGAAGGACCCTCTTGCACAGCCTATAGTACTTGACTTGAGCTTCAACTTTCTCATAAATGATTCTGTTCCCTCGACTGGCCCCTGGTGTCACTATCCCTTTCAGATTGTCCTCTAACCATGTCGGTTAGAGAGGCTCGCCCCCTACATAATACTTGTTTGGATCAATGGTATTATTCTCCACAATGATTTTGCAGTTTCACATGTGCAGAGCTTGGCACTTGTAAGGGACATCATCGTCTTGAAAGTCTGACCTGAAATGACTCATCTTGACAACCCTTGATACAACCTGTTTCCTGCATGCTTACCTTATAACTCTCATAGGGAGATATAGGTATATCCCTCTCAAGCCGATCAGCACCAAGTGCGGAGCATCCCTGAATCTGATAATAAATTCGTCCGTTGGGAACCATTCAAACATCCATTGCATATGTTCCTCGGTCAGATTGTCGAAGAACTCTACCCATTATTTGGCACTTTCTGGCCGGGCAAATCAGTCCGGAATGTAAGTCATCTACTTGGGGTGATGGAAGGCAATATGGTCGTTCCAAGCCCTTCGCAGAAATTCTTGGCGATAGCGACCCTTTTAATAAATGCTCCAACAACCATAACTGCAGCGACAAATTACAACCCTCAAAACGCTTGACCCCTCTTTGACAGCGCTCCAGAGCCCCTGTAGATGTCAGTTATGATGATGGGGACTATGGTATATGTTTTTCCATTAATCCCTTCCATCAAAGTCTTGGCGACCATGGCCAACCTAGTATGGATTCTTCCCCTTTTTCAATGGGAACACTATCAGGCGTAGGAAGCACACAATGAATACAAACACACTGTGGTGGATGTGACCCACAGAAGTGAGTGATATCTCATCATGGTAAGTACAGAAAGACTTGCAATGGCCATACCTCTCGTACAGATATTCGAAAGGTATGTAAGATTCCTTCAAACACACTAGGTCGACATTCTTTTCAGCCCCATCATCTTTAAAAATCCCCTGCCCTTACAGTTTTTTGGTACCAATAGCCCGGGACTGTCCCAAGTCAATCCCGCAAGCCCTCCAATTTCCTCTAGAAGCGGTGTCATTTTTATGTCACCGAGATGAAACACAGCCCTTTCACTATCCCAAAATAAAGTGGCAACCTCGATTAATTTGTTGTTTGGCTCAATATCTAGCAAGGAAAGCAGGTTACCCATGTACTTTTTCCTATGTTTTATGTCACTTGAGGAAAGGTCCTCCTACCAATCTAGAAACAATGGTAGGATATTGCTAACCATACCGAATCTTGGGACCTCGTGCCTCATTTCTGCATAATAAAAGGGTTAGACCTTACCCACACTAGACTCGACTATTTATATATTTATGATCAACATATCGGCATTTAGTTCTCCAAATTAATGCACAGAACGTAGTTGTGTCTGTTGGGATTATGGAGAACCCGATGGACTTTGGATGAGTCTTATCTTAAAGAATCATTATGTGTACAACATAACTGATCTAAATAGGTTTGACCATGATGCATGCATAATTTTAACCAGAGTAAGGTTTCTATGGGATTTTAGACTGGTACACTCAAGCGGACAACTCGAGGGGGAAGGCATGAAACCGTCGACTGCACCGTAGATCGACTGGTTTTACCGCAAATAAGTCTTTCCGAATTTAAGGGTAGTAAATAAGAAGAGCGTAACCACTCATTAAAGCGTTGCTATAGGATTTGATATGCACAAGTGGAATATGATATGGAGCATGATTTATGCAGCACTTAATAACATTTAGTCAAGTATTTGCACGTATGAAAAAATAAATACAACATTTAAATATTTGAAAGACAGTTACAGGAAAAGGAAACAAAGAGACAATTGAGTTTCAGGGATAAAGAACCATAAACGCTTAAAATGGACAGTTAAATTCAAATAAGGAAGAAGGGTACGGGAAAAAGCATGCTTGGACTAATTTGTAAAAGATAAGTTTGTTATGGTAAGGACCTAAAGGTATCCCAAGCAAAGTCGCCATGCTGTCGCACTCCCTTTTTTCCTCATCTGCGGAGATTAGGATAAGGGCTCGAAATAACTCTTGGATTGGTTTGCATTATCAGAGATTAGGATAAGAGCTCGAAATAACCTCAAGGGAAAGATATTAGGCACCCATCTCGGTCCACAATGGTGGGTCCCAACCGAACTTATACTTACGAATTAGTCCATTAATAAATAAATAGTTGAATCAAATAAACTACAAGTAAATCATGTTGGACGTTGTATAACTCAAATTATAAAACAAAGATTCTGAACAAGTTGTATACATGAAGAGAGTTTAAAACACAAGGGATTGGGAAAGGAGGGGTCCTAGGTTGGTTAGCCTATAGGATCACCCCACACAATGTCCGGTAAGCACTCCTCAATGAGGGGTTACAAGTGATATTATCGCGTAGTAATCATATCTCATATCTACCCTTCCCATCCCCTTAGTGGTCATTAAAGCGAGTGTTTGTCAATGATCTTTATTGTGTGCTGTTACCCGTCCCTTCTTAATAGTCATGGAAGAAATTTAGGACCTCTACCTATAGATAGTTCTAGATATACCCCTAAGGTTTTAAAGGTGAAAATACTAAGGCGACATGCAAGAACAATTATTAACTTACCACATAAAAAAGCAATTAAAGGCTTGAGTTTACCTCCTCAAACAACACACATAAACAGCACGACTCAAACACAAATAAGGGTCTTTGGTTAAAGAGTATCCTAAAACATGATGTCTAAGTGAATATCAAGATACAGAAGATAGACAGTTTATTTACTCAGAAGTAATGGCCCTATCAGTTTGCCTACTGATTTTTTAAAGCATGTTAAATCAGATTAACATTAAGTGACAGAAATAGTTTCAGAATTACAAGATTTTGAAATTCCCTATAGGCTTACCTATACGCGGAATACTGATAACTACGTTTTTATATAGTAAAACAAGGCAGGTTTTTTTTATAGAACAGACTCTTGAATCATTATAGATATGCTGTCTAATGATAGATTAAGGCAGTTTTAAAAGAACTCATTTCAAGGAAAATAAACCACAAATTAAACTAGTTTCGAAGTAAACAAATCATGGATTGGATTGATTTATTGGAACTAAATTGGTTTAAATCCATAGGCAGAATTTCTGGTGTTGTTCCCTATAGGTATGATATCTAATCCTAAAGTGGACTTTAAGACCTATAAGCATGATTTTTATTATTGGAACCACTTGAAACCTATAGGCATGATTTCTAACACGGTAAGGCGAACATAGCAAATATATAAAGTCCTTTAGGCATGGTTTCTATTTGGTGAGGAAAACATAGCAGAATATAAAGTACTATAGGCATGATTTCTACCTGTATTACCCCACAAACATGTAACTACCCACCCTTTTTCACTAGCTACCCCAATATTTCTTGTCACGACCCCAACCCTGGTCGTGATGGCGCCCAACACACTGCTAGGCAAGCCCGACCAATTTAACAACCTTAAATATTTCTAGACAGTTCATAATTAATCAACACAGATAAATTACTAAGTCTTAATACTGGAAATCTGAAATAGCGTTAAAACATGCGGAACCCCAAATAACAATACTACTACATAGTCCGAAGAATCCAGTGTCACAAGTCTAAGCCTCTAATACATGAGTATCAACCTACTACATATCGTTCTAAAGAAGTACAGAATGAAGCAATAAGATAAAGGGAAAATCAGGGCTGCGGATGTCATTCAGCTACCTTGATGCTCCCGGATATGTGTTGCCCAGCTGGAAGTCCTAAACAGTCTCAGATGCACCTGGATCTGCATGCAAGGTGCAGGGAGTAATGTGAGTACTCCGACCCAGTAAGTAATGAACATAAATAAAGGCTGAGAATAAGAAATCCTAGATTGACACATTGTAATCTATAAATACAACAATTTAAACCAAGTAGTAGAAAATCAATAAACCAATGAAAACAAATTATGGAAATGCTGCAATAGTTAAGCAAATAAATGAAAGTCAAATAAGAAATGCAACGCAAATTACGGTACTCTCTAGTACTCGTTGCGGCGTGCAATCCGCTCCATTTATTTATCGTCGATGGCGCTCACTGGGGGTGTGCAGACTCCAGGAGGGGCCCCTTATGGCCCAAGCACAATATCAAGCCATCTCGTGGCATCAACTAGGCCCTCGGCCTCATATCATTATAAATATAATACTGTTACGGCGCGCAACCCGATCCCATACTCAGTCCAGAATCACATAAGCCCTTGGCAATAATAAAATAGTAGTTCTCAGCCAAAAACATCGTTAGAAATATCATTTAAGTTTTAAATCTGAGTAAAAGTTGCTGAGTTTGCAAAACAGTTTTTAACAATAAGGCTGAGTTCAAGTATTTTGTCAAAATAGTGAGGAAACAGAAATAACAACCCCGGAAGGGCCCAAACCGTTGGCACGAAGCCCACATATGACAATTTATCCAAATAATGATGATATCAAATAAGTTTCAATCAAATACACGGTAAAAATATCACTCGGGACGGACCAAGTCACAATTCCCAATAGTAAACGACCCCGCGCTCATTATGAAGCGCGTGTCTCGCCTCAATATAGCACTACGATGTGCAAATCCGGGTTTTCAAACCCTCAGGACATCATTTACATTTATTACTCACCTCAATCCGGCTAAAACTCTAGCTTGTTATGCCCTTTCCTCTCAAATTGGCCTCCTCGCAAGTCGAATCTGACCAAAACCACAATGAATACGTCACAATATGCCAAAGGAATAATACCCAATGGAAAACAATCGAAAAATATTAAAAATCCTGAAATTGGCAAAACCGAACCTCGAGCCCACTTCACGAAACTT
Organism: Nicotiana glauca; assembly: GCA_026770625.1. NCBI lineage: Eukaryota > Viridiplantae > Streptophyta > Magnoliopsida > Solanales > Solanaceae > Nicotiana > Nicotiana glauca. The sequence goes on along the minus strand of MU765359.1, from coordinate 4,167 downwards.
CGAAATTTTCACATCAACGGGTTCCTTATCTCGCCACGATTCTATACATACAAAGAACACCAAAATCTGAGTCCAAATGACCCCTCAAATCCCTACTTTTGCTCTCTTAAGTTTCAAGCCCTAAACCACCATTTTTTACCATTAATTTCTTAAGTTTTCAGCCCTAATCCATGTATTTGCACCATAAAATCGTGTTTTAAGTCCAAAAATCCTTACCTTATCGAAGCTCCTCGAAAACCCTCTTCAAAATCGCCCACAATTCTCCAAGTCCGAAGTTAGAATGAGAAACCCTTATGCGGTCAACTACCCGCTTCTGCAGTAACTCCTCCGCATTTGTGGATTTCACTTAATTCCGCCTAACCGCATTTGCAGTCAAATAACTGCATTTGTGGCTCCACAGATGCGATACCCATTCCGCACTTGCGCTTCCTGCCTCACCCCTGACTTCTGCTTCTGCGATACCAATGCTGCATCTACGATACCGCAGATGCGGCTCCTCGTCCGCTTATGCGGAATCAGCTCCCCAAGCCAAATCTCACACCTGCGACCTCGCCTTCCGCATTTGCAAGATCGCACTTGTGGTCCCCTTTCCGCAGGTGTGGAAATACCAGCAACAACAATTTCCTGCAATAACACAAGTCCAATTTCTTCCCGTTAACCATTCGAAATCACCCCAAGGCCCCCGGGACCTCAACCAAAAGCACCAACACCACCTATAACATCATTCAAACTTGTTCCAATCATTAAAACACCTCAAACAATACCAGAACCATCAAATTACATCGAATTCAAGCCTAAGTTCTTCTAAAACTTCCGAAACACACATTCGATCAAAAACCTAACCAAATCACCTCCGAATGACCTAAAATTTTGTACACACATCCCAAATCACCTAATGAAGATACTGCTACTCTCTAAATTTCATTCCGACCCTCGGATCAAAATCTCGCCTATTAACTAGAATTTGCCAAAATACTAACTTCGCCAATTCAAGCCTAATCCTACACCGGACCTCCAAAACCGCTTCCGATCACACCCTAAGTCACAAATCATACCCTGAAGCTAACCGAATCACCACAAATCACATCTGAGCCCTCTAACTCATAGGTCAACATCCGGTTGATTTTTTCAAACTAAGCTTTCCTTAAAGAGACTAAGTGACTCATTTCCTTCAAAAATCAATCTGAACCAACTCGATCACACAAGACACTAATAATGAAGCATAAAAAGTAGAAAATGTGGGAAATGGGGCAGTAACTTATGAGACGACAGGTCGGGTCGTCACATTTCTTTACAAACTATTACAGACCATATGAATGAATTACATAAGTAGATAAGAAAAATAAGAAGTTATTCTTTAGGGAGCCTACAAATAGGCCTAAATTTCCAAAGTCTCCAATAGCCTCAAATGCCCAAATTCCATAGACAATGTCATTGTCTAGGTGCATCAAAGTTCCCTAAGGAAGGACTCCAGGCAGTACTTACACCTAGACTTGGTAACCAAATTGAGTAAGTGCAGTGTGGAATGCCCAGTCTCAGTGCCATAGTTCAGAGGGTTCTCAAGAGGATCCCAAGGCAGTACACATACTGGAGGGGGCAGAACCTAGTGACTTAGGAGTAGAGTGATAGTGATTGACACAATTTGAAAGGTTTTGGTGGGAAAATAATATTAAAGAGATTTTCTTGAAATAGTTTTGTAAATAAGAACGTTGTTTAGTAAACAACTTCTGAGAATAGTCAAGTAACTCAACAAACAGCAGGTTAGTCAAGCAAGTTCAGCAAACACTTAGGGAACAAGTCTCCACATAGGTTCAATTGGGGGTTCGGGACAAATAGGGCAGGCATGTACACTAAACATGGCTGAGCATAATATTAAAACAACTTGGGCAATAGCCCAACTAGAACTGGTAGACAGACATTAAACAAAGTAGAGTCAAGTCACTAGCTCATGAAAGCAGGCTGAAGAAAGAGATTAATTACATGTTGAGCAGCAAAACCATAGGTAAAAACAAATCAAGAACATGATGAACTAAAGTATTAAAAAAACATGTTGTTTTTGGACTTGAATTTAAATTAGAGGATACTAGTATAGAGACAGTAAACACAAGGTGAAGAACATGAGAGCAGAATAATTAGCCTTGGATTTCAGTCGGCTAATTCAAATGGTAGCAAGTAACAAAGAAAGAAAGCAGAAAGCTTCTAGGGTGAGAGAGAGAGAGAGAGAGAGAGAGAGAGAGAGAGAGAGAGAGAGAGAGAGAGAGAGAGAGAGAGAGAGAGTTTTGAACCAATGTGTTCGTGTCTTTGTATTAATGAGAGAGAGTGTGTATATATAGTAGTTAAAAATTAGATAAAAATAAGGCAAGAATCATAGTAGCATAGTAATTATGGAACCAAATACTAATCAGAATCAAATCAATGCAAGTACTCCTTTAATTAAGGGGTAATCAACCAACGGTAATAGGCAAAAATGATTAAGGAAAGAAATCAATGAGAGTATAAGGTAGAAAATAGACAATTAGGGTAAGCACATATAGGTTCAATTAAGGAACCAGCTAATGAAGAATCAGTAAAATACTCGGTTAATCAAATAAGGTAAAAAACAAAATAAAGTTGTAGAATATGGAAATAATCAAAATTCAGCATATAGTAAATCAGAGAATCAAGGATTCGAAATTACTGATTTAAGGAGAGTAACAAGGGTTCCCATGAATATGCAAATAAACAAGTTAAAACAGGAGAATCGAAAGTCTAAAGGGAAGTTTTTCAAATCAAACCAAGAAACAAATAGCTTAGAGTTAATCGAGGAGAGAGTCATGAGTCAATGTTTCAGCATATAAATAGAGCGAGATAGGAGTAACCAAACATAGCAAGAAAAGCGGCAAGTCTTGACCAGTCAAGGCGAACACAAGCATACAAAGCTGATGTAAGTTAGGCACAAGAAACTCAGTAGAAACACATTCGAAGCGAGATAGTCACAGAAACTCAAATAAGAACAGGCCAGTCACAAAAATCAAATGAAAAGACCTAGAAAAAATTGAGGCTTTCAACATAGACGAGTTGAAGGGGTAGTAAAATCATGGAACCAGTCAAAATATGCAAGAAATGGGAGTTTAAACATAAAGAATCAGTTTAAATAATGTTTTAGAAGAAGTTCGGAAAATCCTAATTTTAGAAGAAGACGAAAACACTTGAAATCATATGGTTCTTACAAAGAGTTCCAAGTATAGTGTAAAACATCAAAGAAACAAACTCAAATCATTTTAAAATTGTACAGACCTAGGAGATGTAGGAAGAAATTAGGGTTTCAGAAGAAACCCAAATAGAGATGAAAGAACCTGTCTAAAATCCCAAGTATCGTAACAAATATAGCGCGATTTTGCTCGAAATCACACTGGAGTAGCCAAGAACAGACAAGTGACGAACCTAGGTGCAAGTCGGTAGGGACCTGGGCCCTTGAAGACCTTAGAGAAGGCAAGCATGACATTAGAGGAGCCATTGGAGGCTTAGGAGTTGACGGGAGATCACCGGAGAAGACCAGAGAAGAGAGGTCGGTGGTTAAAGGGACTAGGGTTAGGTTGAGTTACTGAGAGAAGAGAGGAGATGAGAGAATACAGAGGCGATGAGTTTAGGAGAATGAGATAGGGTTAGGGTCGTTTAGGATTAAAAAAGGATGGAACGGACGAGGGTTGTTAATCTTTTGGATCAACGGCTACGATTTAATGGGTCTTGGGTCGAGTAGGCGGGTTTAGGGTTTGGGTCGGGTAATTTGGTTAGAAATTGGGCTGGGGTTGGGTTAAAATTGGGGCTAAAATTGAAACGTAATTTGGCTATATGTTAAATAGCCAATTTATCACTATACGATTTATAATAAATTATAAATTAGTTCTAAAAATTAATTTTGTTTACTAAAATAATTAAAAATATATTTTCAATATTTTAAAAATATAGAAGGTCAATTTTATGCATATAAATATAATTATACATTAACAGGGCTAATATTGAAATTATATGCAATTTAGCTTGAAAAATACAATAATACAATTATAAAAATACATAAAAAATATTTTAACCATATTTTGGCATAGATATGTATGAGCACGTGATTTTTGCTCTCACGACAATTACTCCCAAAATTATAAAAATAAAATAGTTTTGTTGTCACATTTG
>MU765355.1:26061-48254 GCA_026770625.1 Nicotiana glauca | reverse complement strand
TTCACAAAATATTTGAACCTGTTGTACTGGTTGTACTTGTTGCTTGTTGATACTCAAGTTCATCTCGTTGACTTGATTGGTCAGTGTAGCAATCTGCGCTGATAATACTGAGATGACATCTAACTCAAGAACCCCTGCAGACTTTTGCATTGTGTGTCTGCCCATCTCTCCTTGCCAATCCGAATTGCTCTTGGAGAATTTGTTCAATAATGCATATATCTCATCAAAGCTTTTGTCCAACACTTGACCCCCAGCTGCAGCATCTACCCCGGTCTTTGTTTCAGAATGTAATCCTTCTATGAAAGTGTGAGCAAACACTTTATTTGTCTGATTGTGATGAGGACAGTCTCTGAGTAGCCCTTTGAACCTTTCCCAAGCCGAGTATAAAGACTCTCTTGCTTCCTATTTGAAGGCAACTATCTCACTTCTGATCTTTGCAGTTTTGCCTGAAGGAAAGAACCTTGCAAGAAATTTTCTTGGCAAATCATTCTATGATGGAATGGAATTTGCTAGTTCTGCCTTTAGCCATCGCTTAGCTTCACCCAACAGAGAAAATGAAAAAAGTGTGAGCCTCACATAATCTAGAGTAACCCCGTTAGTGATATAAGTATCACTAATCTCCAAGAAGTTTAGAATATGCTGCTGTGAATCCTCGTGTGGAAGACCCATAAATTGCCCGTTTGCATGAAGCAGCTGGATCATGCTCTGTTTCAGCTCAAAGTGCCTAGTGATTCTGGGCTTCACTATACTGGAGGTGACATTAGCAATGCTGGGCATCGCCACCTCCTGAACAGCCATGGGTTGCCCTCTGCCATGTCCCTTGCTTCTCTCAACCTCCTGTGAAATGTTATCTCAGGTTCCGGATCAAAGCCTTGAAGCCGGTCCTGGCTTTTGACCCTATGCATTCAATCAAATTTCTCGAGATCTGCACAAAAAATCAAGTAACGTTAGGCTCAACGAAATAAACAATTAAAGCAACAACTAGCAAGTAGCTAATATTATGTCCCCGGCAACGGCGCCAAAAACTTGTTGGTCCCAAAACGCACACGCAGGTATACGTGGTCGTACAAGTAATAAAATGATAAGTCGAGTGTCGAACCCACAGAGACTTATATCAATACTCACTAACGTGCCAATATTGTTATTCCGTCAAACTATATTCATGTTCAAGAGTTTAATTATGCTAAAAATAATTCTTAATAACAACTAAATTATCAAATAATGAGTTGATTGTTGTGTATTCAATATAGATAAATATTCCAGGGTTGTGATCGATTCACCAATCATATTGTGTTCTAATTGACTCGTCCCTTCTTATAATTTACTCATGGTTGCTAATTAATCGACAAATGCTCTCATAGCCTTCTTCCGAAATACTACACGCTATTCTCAATAGATTAACGCCTATATTCCTATGGAATCAATCTATTGAGAATGCATTAAGATCACGATATTCAATTGAGAATGGTGTCTAGGTATATTCCTATCCTAACCACAAATCCGCTCCCCCTAAGGGTTAAGATCATGCTCTCTTCAATTCTTCTTTAATCCAAACATGGCTTTCCCAAGCATAGCACAGATAGTAAATAGAACTTAACTGATGGCCAGACAATTAAGCAATTAAACTCAGAATTGAAGAAAAAACCATATATAAACAAATTATAATCCCGATCTAGTCAATATCAAACAACAATAATCATGGCTACATCACAACCCTAGAACAGTGGGTTTTAGCCACACATGCTAGTGTATATCACAAATAGATTTAATTCCATTATAAAATAAGGAAAACAAAGAGGAGAAAAGAAGAACTTGATGATCCAAACACTTATGGCTTCTTGCTTCTCTATTTCTCTCTCTAAACTCTGCAAATCTCCATCTCCAAATCTTGGGCGAGCTTCCCTTTATTTAAGCTCAGTGGGTTCTCTCCGAAATACCAATTTTACCCCTAATTACGTTTTCCCGGACTGGACACGTGCGAAGTCGTGCGGTACTTCGCGCGGTATTCTGTCTCGGCTCTTCAAGCGCGCGACTTCGCGCGTCTGGGCTTGCATTTCTTCCATTTTCTTATCTCGTCCGTGTGCGTTCTAAACTCCGAGGGGTCGTCTTTTGCTCATAAATTATTCCAATCACCTTTCTCAAGCAACATATAGACTCCATTTCCTGCAATGCATACAAACCACTATTAGAGCTTATTTTTCATCAATTAACTAGAATATATCATTGGAATATAATCAAGCGAAAGCATAAACAATAGCTAAATCACCCAGATTTCGCCTCTTATCACCCACCCCTACATTAAACACATGGAGAAGCACCTTCCACATACATTTTCACAACATCAATTCATTTGATATAACAAGTACTGCATCCATCAAACTTCGGCCTTACAACATTTGCACGGGCACCATGGAGGCTCAATTTCTAAAAGGAGGGGTTTTTAGCCATACATACCTCAATAGAGCTTTTCTTAAATCCTATTTTATGAAAATTACAAATTGAACCAAGAACTAGAGACATGAATAAGATTCTAGCTCATTTAAGTAAATTATCAAGCACTAAGTGTGCACAGTGATTTTAGGACTCTTTTTGTGAGAGATTTCTATCATTTTACACCCCAATTGATATCTTTTTAGTTCACAACCTCCCCATACCCTATTATATTTTATGCATGTAAGAAAATCCATTCTTATACCCATGAACCCCCAAGCTAATTACTCATTCTAGTGTGAATTTCGAAACTAAAGGTTAGGGCTCAAGCTCTTACCTCTTGGGGTGAAGGCTTAGAAAATTTTATTTGATAATCTTCAAGGGTGTAGGAAAGAATACTTAACTTGGCACTACGAGCTTTCGGATTTTGAGAAGAAATTTTTCACGGGGCCTTACAGCACCACCCTTCGTGCTTTTACTCTCAATCCTCACCAATGCAATCAAATAATAAAAATGTGCACGTTATCGCCCTTCGTGCTTTATGTCTCTTCCTCACCATATAAATATTAGAAATGTTCCCAGCATTACCCTTCTTGCTTTATCCCTTTTCCTCACCATATGCATCAATATAAATAAAAATATACACGGCATCACCCTTCGTGCTTTATCATTTTTTCCTCACCAAATGCATACATATGAATGTGCACATCATCAACCTTCATGATTATCACTCTTCCATCACCCAAACAATAGCAACAACAATATCCCGGCAAGGGAATCAACAAAAAAATAAATACATCCCGGCAAGAGAATCAACAACAAGAATAAACACATCCCGGCAAGTGAATCAACAATAAGAAATAAGTACATCTCGGTAAAGGAATTAGCTATAACCAAACGTGTACCAACACTTAACTTCACAATCAAAACCTGAATTGTAGCCAATGCTCAATAATAAACAAATACCACAAGTTAATCATAGGTATTGCTCAACACGGAGAATCAACAATTTAGGCAATTTTAGTACTTATTAAGAAATACAACAATTACAATTTAAGACTCACGGGCATGCTTGACACCGACGTATAGATACTCATCACCACACCTATATATCGTATACTACACTAGCACATAGCAAATAATGCACAATACCTATTACCTCAAGCTAAAGTTAGACCAAATACTTACCTCGAACTTTCACGGCCAACTCAAGCCTCAAACATCGCTTTTTCTTTAGAGTTGGCCTCCAATTCAATCGTATCTAGCCCAAATTAATTTAACAACATCACTAAATTCTAAAGAATTCATACCCAATGCTTAATTATAGGTTTTCTATCATTTTTTCCAAAAAGTTAAAAATTGACCCTAGGCCCGCTTGGTCAAAACTCGAGGTTCGGACCAAAACCCGATCACTCATTCACCCCATGAGATCGAATATGCAATTAGTTTCGAAATCCGACCCCAAAATGAGGTCTAAATTCCAATTATTCAAAAAGCCCTAACTCTACCCAAAATCCCAAATTCCACCATAGAAGAACAATATTTAGGCCTAGAAATCTAATGGGTGTTGATGGAAAATGAAGGAGATGGGTTTAGGAACACATACCTATGATTTGGTGTTGATTTTTCTGTTCAAAAATCGCCTAGGTTCTGATTTTAGGGAAGGAGATGTGAAAAAATGACTTAATACCGTTTCTACTACTGTTTAAAAGAGTTGGGCGACAGTGTTCATCGTGATCGCGTGAACACTGTCGCGATAGCGAAGATCAGCCTCCTAAGAACTTACGCGATCGCGAGATTATGTACGTGTTCGCGAAGGGTATACCCCCTGGCCCTCGAATTTGCGGAACAACATGCACGTTTACATAGAAGAAAAGGTCGATTCCCAGCCCCCTCCATTTTACACTACACGTTCGCGGGACAAATGTTGCATCCACGTAGAGCAGCCCCCTAGTGCTCCGCATTCGCGTCCCTAACTTCCACCCCCAGCCCTGTTCTTTTTTGCGATCGCAATACTTGCTACGCGATCACGATGGACAAAATATTTGTGCACTGAAGCAGCAAAACCTACAACTTTTCTAAGTGTAAAAAGCTTCTGAAACCTATCCAAAACTCACCGAGCCCTCGGGGCTCCAAACCAAACATGCATACTAGCTCAAAAATGTCATATGGACTTACTTGTGTGATCAAATCACCAAATTAACATCTTTAACGACGTATTTAGCATCAAAATCAAAGAAGAATATCACGAACTCTTAAGTTCAAATTTTAACAACCGAGGGTCTAATTCACGTCATATCAAATCCGTTTCTTACCAAATTTTACAGGCTCCGGAATCAAAATATGGGCCCGATACCGTCAATTTCAAATACATTTAAATTTCAAAAAACTCTTAAAATTTCAGTAAAACAATTTTCTTCAAAAATTTATTTCTCGGGCTTGGGACCTCGGAATTCAGTTCCGGGCATAAGCCAACGTCCCATATTTTTCTACGGACCCTTCGGGACCATCAAATCATAGGTCCAAGTCCGTTTACCCAAAATATTGACCGAAGTCAACTTAAATTCAATTTTAAAGACCAAATTAGCATTTTTATCAAATTTTCAGATAAAAGCGGTTCGGATATACGCCCGACCTATGCAAACAAATCGAGGTGAGATAAAAGGAGGCTTTTAAGGCCTCGAAACACAGAATTGACTTGAAAATCAAGAGATGACCTTTTGGGTCATCACACTTTCAGTCTAACTCTGTTTCGAAACTAGGACAAAGAAATGATGGCAAGACTGATTTACAAGGTTTTGTTTGACACGAGCTAATGTGCAAAAAGGTACCCAGCCTCGTCGGGGGCATCAAGTGGACCTCGACCGGCCATGGCGGACGATGCTTTGAAATAAAAACTCATGGAAGAATAAAATCAAATTGAAGTGCCTATAAAGGCAAATAAAGTTGAAAAGGTTAAGTCCCACGTGGCTATCCGTCTCAGTAAAGGTTTGAAAAGCTAAAGTACCATAATGCTTTAAAATTGAAGTTGGAAGAAATAAGCCAGAAATGAAAGGCCTACAAATGCTAAATAAAGTTGGAAAGGTTAAGTCCCACGCGACTAGCCATTGCAGCAAGTTTGAGGAGTTAGAAAGTTTCCATATGCTCCGAAGTTAAAAATTGAAAAAAAAGGTCAAAAGTGAAAGGCCTACAAAGTCAAAATAAAGTTGGAAAGGTTGAATCCCACGTGACCAACCATCAAGGTAATGTCTGGAAAAGCTAGAGGTTCTCCAGGGTCGAAAATGCAATCGGTATTCAAGAAACAACCAATTGCAATTGAAAGGGCCGAGATCAAGTGACTGAAATAATCAAGGCCATAAAACCAATCACCATTTCAAACTGACAAATTGTTCTTTGTTGAAAAAAAAATAGAAACCAGTGCTATGCAGAAGAAACTCTGCAAGAAGCAAGTGCAACAAAAGGAAATCGTACAGAGACTAAAATAGCTCTGCAGCAATAATCAATTAAAAAGGGAAGTCTCCTCCAAATTCTCTCCTGCATTTTTACTTATTTTCTTAAATTAAGAAAATGATGAAAAAAATGAAATGAAAATAAAGAAAGGAAGAAAAATTCAAAATCATGTTAGTATAAGGTCTTCAATCCCTAGCTGCATTTTGTTTTTCAACATAGGGTCACCACTCCCAAGTTGATGCCAACATAAGGTCTCCACTCCCTAATTGATGCCAGCATAACCTGATGCCAACATAGGGTCACCACTCCCTAGTTGATAACCTTTCCAACATACGGTCCCACTCCCTAGTTGATGCCAGTATAACCGGATGAGTTTTCAAACTTAGGGTCACCACTCCCTAGTTAATGCCAACATAGGGCCACCACTCCCTAGTTAATGCCAACATAATCTGATGCCAGCATAACCTGATGCCAACATAGGGTCACCACTCCCTAGTTGATGCCAATATAGGGTCTTCACTCCCTAGTTGATGCCAGCATAACCTGATGACTTTCTGACATAGGGTCACTACTCCTTAGTTGATGCCAACATAGGGTCTTCACTCCATAGTTGATTCCAGCATAACCTGATTCCATCATACTCCGATGCCAACATAGGGTCACCACTCCCTAGTTGATGCCAACAAAGGGTCTCCACTCCCTAATTGATGCCAGCATAACCTGATGCTAGCATAACCTGATGACTTTCCAACATAGGGTCATCACTCCCTAGTTGATGCCAACATAGGGTCTCCACTCCCTAGTTGATGCCAGCATAACCTGATAACTTTCCAACATAGGGTCCCACTCCCTAGTTGATGCCAACATAACCTGATGACTTTCTAACACGGGATCTTCATTCCCTAGTTGATGCCAACATAACATGATGACTTTCCAATATAGGGTCACACTCCCTAGTTGATGCCAGCATAACCTGATGACTTTCTAACATAGGTTCCCACTCTCTAGTTGATGTCAGCATAACCTAATGATTTTCCAACATATGGTCTCCATTCCCTAGTTGATACAAGCATAACCTGATGCCAACATAGGGTCACCACTCCCTAGTTGATGCCAACATAGGGTCTCCATTCCCTAGTTGATAACAGCATAACCTGATGCCAACATAGGGTCACCACCTCCTAGTTGATGATTTTCCAACAATATGGTCTCCAATCCCTAGTTGATTTTATTTTATATATAGGGTCTCCATTCCCTAGTCTCTTTTTCTCAAAGATACACCATTCTCGCCCTTTTATTGCTTTCAATAATAAAGTAGCATAGAGTTTTGTTATAAATAACTCACGAAATTTTTCTAGTGAAAACTGGGGTAGAAAGATTTTGTTCGTTCGTTCGTTTGTTTTGGTGCCTGAGCAGGTTATACCTCGAGGCACAGGGTTTGAGACGTCCAAAATAAGAAGTCTCAATCCAGAATAAAAGTAAAAGAAGAAAAAGAAAAAGAAAAAGAAGTGAACTCAAAGTTCAGAAGCGGAGAAAAGACGTGGATTGCTCAAGACATGATTGAAGTCACAAGCTTTGCATGTACCGCCTTGATCCAAAAAGCTGAAAAAGAATGAACCAGCATTTGCAGCTAACAAGCATCAAGATTCAGAACAGAGTCCGCATGAAGAACCAGCCAAGACTCAAGATCAAGCTTCAAAAGACTCATAAATAAGAATCTTGTAACTCGTAGCTGATAGGCTTAGTTAGTCTTTTTAATTTTTGATTTTAGTATAATAAGGAGCTCAACAAGAAGTAACAGCAACAACAACAGTGGAATCACAGCTTCTCGGTAGTCCCAGCTACCAAAATTTCTAGAACTACACTAACCTGATTCCTTTATAGCCAATGATATGTAGGCAACCTCCGAAGCAAGGTTCAGTTAAGTATTTTCAAAATGCTTCCAAATGGAGTACCATATGGACAAAAATTACTCGTAATTTCTCACTTTATCTTTGCCCGAAAACTCTTCATGTTCTCGAGCAAAAAGGGGAAGCTGTGAGCACCTAATTTTTGCCCCACGTGAAAATAACTCCTAAAAATATACCGAAAATAATTTTAATTTATTTTAGGATTTTTTTCTTTATTTAGTTACATTTTATGCATTTTTAATATTTTAAATATTAGAAAAAATTATTAAAATTATCACATTTTAATTTCATGTTATCTTAGGTTTAATTTGCACTTTAGGAATTAATTACTTATTAATTGTAGAACTAATACATGAAAAATCACAACAAAAAATATGTTAGTCATTTTACATGCATTTTTAGTTAAATAATTGATTAAGTGATAGTTAACGGGCTAATTTTGCAAATTTAGTTTTAGTTTAGGTGTGTTTTCTAAAGTGATTGATTTAGCAATTAAAATAAAAGAAGGATTGGGTTGTTGACATTTCTAAGTAGACTAAGCAAAATTAATAGCCCAATTGCCCAAAATAGCAGCCCAAACCCACGCCCAATCCGCCCCATAACCCGCTTGGCCCATCCCTTCCCTCTTTAATAAAACACTCCCCTCCCCTTAACCTAAAAAATCATAACCCCCTCTCTCTAAAGAAGCAGCGCCATAACCTGCTTGGCCCATCCCTTCCCTCTTCAATAAAACACTCCCTTCCCCTTAACCTAAAAAATCATAACCCCCTCTCTCTAAAGAAGCAGCGCCGTTCCCTCCTCCATGGACTCTTCATTTTCTTCCCCCAAAACGATCACTCTTTCTCTCATCTCGTTCCATCATTTTGCAAAGTTCAGTGATCATATGAGTATTGAGGCAAAAAAGGGGCAAGGATGTTGTCATACACAGATCTAAAAGAGAAGAGAGGTTCTAAAATCAAATTTGAAAACAAAGGCTCTAAAAAGGGAAGATGAATGTTTTGATGAGGATTTGAAGTCCATCGGGTCACTGAAAATTCAAAGCTCAAATACTCCTCCTCAGTTCCTATAGATGCTCTTGAGTTCGAGTTACTGATTTTTGTCCTAATATTGTTGAAGCTGAGCTCCAATTTACTGATTTCTGGCATGTATTTGGCCTCCTTTGCTTCTAAATTTAGTCTTTGAGCATATAGGTATGTTCTTTACAAAACTATTCTAAATATCTAATTTCATTAGTAAATCGTGATGTTGTTTGGTTCCTGTATTATTAAAGTTATTTTTTCCATATGAATATAAATCTAAAAGGTTGCTGTTGAGTTTAGAATCATTATTGTCTTTTAAAAAATACTAGTACAATTTAGTACTCCCTACAGACATTTTAATTAAGTCACCTAAACCAGAAAATTGGTCCAGATTTTTTCATTTTAGAAAAGAAGAAGCTAAGACACTAATCTTTATTTGTTTAGAACTGATTCCGAACAGTGATTATGAAATCGTTTGTTGTTTAGTTCATCTACTGCTACTGTTTGCATTTGTTTGTGTATATCTAATTTCAGACAACGAGTAGAATTCAGTTAAATTTGAATTGGAGCTTGATTGTTGGTTAAATCCGAGCTGCATGAAATGTGAGCAACTTTATTGTACTAGCCTGTTTCCTATTTTGAGTAATGTCACATACTAAAGTGAAACTTGTATAATCTACTAGTCTTAAAAGTCAGTGACCCAATAGTTGTTGATTAGTGTAGTACTCATGTGTTGGTATCCGGATGAATTGTTTAGGACTCAGAATTGTTTGCTACTGACAATGATCAACACTCTATTGTTCATATATCGCTTTCATTCAAACAAGATACATGCATAAGAGTAGAGTTGGTTAAATATTTAATGTTGTACGTTAGTCAGAATGAATTCTGAATTCATTTCTTTCACGTGCAGTGGGCTTGACAATCAACCATTCTTCAAATAATCACTACACACTAATATGCACTTAAACCAAATATCCTACATCTTCCCCACAAATAATTTCATAATGCAAGGCCTTTACAATCATCTCAAATTAGCTTTAAGAATAACTATGAACATTCGTAGCTTTGCTTTAGGCGCAATAAATAAATCACCACGGCTATGGAGACGGTTCATGTGGTATAGTCGTGATACATAATCCCCAAGTCGGGTGTGCATTTCATGTCACCCAGTCATAACTTCGAACAATGATTAAAATAAATATATTGTATATCGCGGGTGCATTTCATGTGACGTAATTTGCAATATGTACAAAAATAATGAGTGCACGACATCGTGACTTGTTCAACTAAATTTCATAAATCCTAAAAAGCGATTAAATAAATGAAAGTAATTATAAAGTTAAAAATACAGAATAGGTTTAAAACATATAATTAATAAGATAATTATGCTAATTAATAATAGTTGAGCGACCGTGCTAAAACCACGGAACTCGGGAATGCCTAACACCTTCTCTCGGTTTAACAAAATTCCTTACCCAGTCTTCTATGTTCGCAGACCATAAATAAAAGTCAAATTTTCTCGATTTGAGATTTAAAATAAACCAGTGACTTGGGACATCATAAATTATCCCAAGCGGCAACTTTGAAATAAATAAAATAATATCATTTCGACTTAATGGAACTTAAATTGGAAATACTCCCTTATACCCCTTTTCGGGTAAAAAGGAGATGTGACAGGAGCGGCAGTATGATGACCTCATATACTTGTCCTTAGGGACACAGTGCGGCATGGAGATGCCAAGCATGTTACAGTTGCAGATGATGGAGTTTTGAGGATGCAGGGTTGTATTTGTGTGCCTAATGTGGATGAGATTTGTGAGTTGATTCTAGAGGAGGCCCACAGGTCCCGGTATTCTATTCATCGGGGCGCCGTTAAAATGTATCAGGACTTGCGGTAGTATTATTGGCAGATGAGGATGAAGAAGGATATTGTTGCATATGTAGCTCAGTGTTTGAATTGTCAGCAAGTAAAGTACGAGCATCAGAGACCTGGTGGTTTACTTCAGAAGATTGAGATACCTGAGTGGAAGTGAGAGCGTATCACTATGGACTTCGTTGTTGGACTCCCATGGACTCAGAGGAAGTTCGATGCAGTATGGGTTATTGTGGATAGGCTGACCAAGTCGGTACATTTCATTCATGTGGCAGTTTCCTATTCTTCGTAGCGGTTGGTAGAGATTTACATCCTTGATATCGTTCGTCTTCATGGTATGCCTGTGTCTATCATTTCTGATCGAGGCAGTTTACCTTGCTCTTCTAGAGAGAAGTACAGCGTGAGTTGGGTACGCGGGTTGAGCTGAGCACATCATTTCATCCTCAGACAGACGGACAGTCCGAGCGCACTATTCAGATTTTGGAGGATATGCTTCACGCCTGTGTTATTGACTTTGGAGGTTCTTGGATCAGCTCTTACCGTTAGCGAAGTTTTCCTACAACAACAGGTATCAGTCGAGCATCTAGATGTCTCCCTATGATACGTTGTATGGTAGACGGTATCGATCGCTGGTATGGTGGTTTGAGCCGGGTAGGCTTGTTTATTAGGTATAGATTTAGTGCAGGATGACTTGGATAAAGTTAAGATCATTCAAGAGAGAATTCTTACAGCTCAGTCTAGAAAAAAGAGTTATGCCAACCGTAAGGTTCATGATGTGGCATTTATGGTCGGAGAGAAATTGTTGCTTCAGGTGTCACCCATGAAGGGAGTGATGCGATTTAGGAATAAGGGAAAGTTAAACCCAAGGTTCATCGGGCTTTTTGAGATCCTTGATCGAGTGAGAGAGGTGGCCTACAGACTTGCATTGCCACTAGGTTTATCAGCAGTACATCCAGAGTTCCATGTGTCCATACTTCAGAAGTATCACGACGATCTATCCCACATGTTAGACTTCAGCACTGTCCAGTTGGACAAGGATTTGACCTACGAGGAGGAGCCGATAACTATTCTAGACCTGCAGGTTCGACAGTTGAGATCGAAGAGTTATCCTTTAGTACATGTGTAATGGAGAGGTCGGCCTATTAAGGCAGCTACTGGGATTCCGAGTTTGATATGCAGAGCAGATATCCCCATCTTTTCATCGGGTCAGGTACTTTTCTATGTCCGTTCGAGGATGGATGATTGTTTTAAAGGTGGAGAATGTGATGACCCAAAGGGTTATCTTCTGTTTTAGAACTCGAATCCATGTTTCGAGGCCTTAAAACCATCTTATATCTCATCAATTTGTGTGCGCAGTCCGGGCATGATTCCGAAAAGCCTTTATTTGAAATAACAATTTTTGGCCTAAAAAGTTAATTTTTGTTGACTACGATCAACATTTTGGGTAAACGGATCTGAAAATATATTTTGACGATCCTGGTAGGCCCGTAGTAAAATATGGGATCCGGGCGTATGCCCGGAAATCGAATTCCAAGGTCCTTAGCCCGAGAAATGAATTTTTGAAGGAAATTGATAAGACTGAAAATGTAATAATTTAAAGGATTTGATCTTGTTGGTATCGGGTCCGTATTTTGGTTCCGAAGCCCCGTACAGGTCCGTTATGATATTTATACCTTATCTGTGAAATTTGGTGAACAACGAGAATGATTTGATGTGATTCTGACCTTTGGATGAAAAGTTAGAAGTTTTAAAACTTTCATGCAATTTGGTATTAAATTCGTAGTTCTAGGTGTTATTTTGGTGATCTGATCGCGCGAGAAAGTTCGTATGATATTTTAGAACTTATGTGCATAACTGGTTTAGAGGGCTCGGGTAAGTTTCGAATAGGCTATAGAGTGATTAGAAACTTAGAGAATATTATTGGTACGCTTCAGCTTGTTGCAGGCCCCTTAACTCACAATTGCGAGATCAGGCATCGCAATTGCGAGCCCTACAGGGTCTGCATTTGCGAGCCTTTCAACGCAATTGTGATTAGAAGGCTAGGCCAGCAGAGTTCACAAATGCGAACAAACCTTCGCAATTGTGAAGGGAGACTAGGAGGCATATGATCGCAAATGCGATCTTTTACTTGCAATTGCAAGGGACAGTATTTGCAAATGTGATACTTTCCTCGCATTTTCGAAGGCAGTACGACTGTGAAGGGCTTCGCATTCGCGATGTCTCCTTCACATTTGCGAAGCTCAGGTCGCAAATGCGACATCTGCAGCTGACAACTTTGGACTTAGATAGGAATTTTCATTCATTCTCCCATTTTTAAAAACCTAAACTTCAAAAGGTGATTTTCCAAAGGCTACTTCTTCCCCAAATTATAGGTAAATGATTCTTAACTCATTTTTTCAATCTTTTACTTCTTTTCACAAGATTTCATCCTAGAATCTAGGATTTTTATGGTGGAAATTGAGGGCTTGGGTAGAATTAGAGATTTTTGTATATTGGGATTTAGACCTCAATTTAGGGTCGGATTCCGAAACTAATTATATATTTGGGTTCGTGAGTGAATGAGTAAATGAGTTTTGGTTCGAACCTCGAGTTTTGACCAAGCGGGTCCGAGATCGATTTTTGACTTTTTGGAAAAAATATTGGGGAATTGATTTCTGTAGTAGTAATTGATGTTATTAATTTATTGGAATCGAGAGGTAAAACGGTAATTGAGCTTTGAACTGCCCGTTGGATTGAGGTAAGTGTTTGGTCTAACTTTGACTCGAGGGATTAGGGATCCCCAACTTGATTGCTACGTGAAATTTCATGTGCATGGCGTATAGGTGTGGTGATCAGTACCTATGCGCCGCCAAATTACTTGTTTAGTTTATTCCCTTCCCTGTTCCCAATACATTATCTTCCTGACTTAACTGTTGCATGCTTATTGATGCTTCCATGTCTAAGTGCTTCATGTTAGATGTTGTTTTCTTTATTGAAGGAATTAGTTATTCTGTAGTATCATTATGTTACATTATTGGTTAAGCTGGTTTACCGGTGTTTCATAGTATATTTCGGTTGGTATCGATGTGTAGTAATAACGGAGTGAGGTTTCATAATAGTATAGTCTTCTGTTTGACTTGGTTTGAGGTATATATATTGTGGAAGGTTTTTGAGCTAAACTGTAAAATTTTTATTCTTATTGTGTGATTGGTACTAATATAATAGGATCGGGTTATATTCCACAACATAAGGAATAAGGGTGAACTGTGATTGTCTGGTGGGATCGGGTTGCGCGCCGCAACAAGGAGTAATAAAGGTGGATAGGTGGGATTGGGTTGCACGCCACAACAGGAGGAATAAAGGTGATATATTGAGAGTAATAAGGGTGGACTGGTGGGATCGGGTTGTACGACGCAACAAAGAGTAACAAGATGAATGTTCATATTGTTACTGATTGTATAGTGAAATCGGGTTCCCGCCACATCATTTTGTTGCTTATGTATTTTTCCCTATACTATGATTCTATTATGTAGCATTGTTATTCTCTTAAGGATTAGTTATAACTGAGTACTGGCAAGATAATTTAGTTCCGTAGTTATTTTACTGCAAATTATTGTTCGAATTCGGTCTGTACTTCCTTTTGCTTTATTATCAACTGTATGCAGGTTATATCGTAAATGCTCCGCCTTAGCCTCGTCGCTACCTCATCGAGGTTAGGCTCGGCACTTATCAATACATGCGGTCGGTTGTACTAATGCCGCACTCTGCATTTTTTTTGTAGATTTTGGAGTTGGTTGTGGTCGGTCGAGAGGTCGGTGGAAAGTATTCACCTAGGAGACCCAAGGTAGTTTTGCAGGCGTCCGCAGGCCCTATCGTCCCCTCATATGTTCTGCATTTCTGTTTTATTTTCTTTCAAGACAGATGTACTTTTTCTTTCAGATTGTTACTTGTACATATTCATAGAAAGTTCGTGGGTTGTAAGACTAGTTTCTTGGTGGTAACTGCTTCGGTTTTGTTAATAATATAAGGATAATCATGGTACGTTAATAATACAAGGATAATCATGATAAAAAGGTGATTATAACTCTAACGTTGGCTTGTCTAGCGAGTGTGATGTTAGGCGCCATCATGGTACCGATGGTGGAAATACGGGTCGTGACACAGTTCTTTCTTCGTATTTACTTCAAATTGTTAAAAATCGATAAATTGTTCTAACTTTGTTTTGCCTAGTAAGTGAAATGTTAGGCGCCATCACGATCTCGGCGGTGGAAATTCCGGGTCGTAAAAAATTAATGATGAGATTATTTAATTTATTGTTTGTTCATTGGACTAAATTTAAGTATAATAGAAAATATGTGTTCGATTTTATACTAGATAAATTGAGACAAACTTTTACTTTTAAATTTAACTTTGACTTTATGACAAAATTGGTTCACAAGTTTTTTTTATGGTTTTGCCATATGGGTAAAGTTTGCATATATTGTTCAATTGTTTCCAAATTTTATTGGATAGGCAAAAATTGGTGCTATCTTAATTCTGCAGCTATCTTGTTATATTCTTCTTAAGTTTTGGCGGATGCAAAAATCTTGCATGTATTGTTTAATTGTTCACAAGTTTTCTGGATGGATAAAACTTGTTATTATAATAATTTATCTTGTTGAATTGTTTGCAAGTTTTGCCAGATAGACAAATATTACTTCTGTTCATCCTTATTCTATTGATCTTTTTAAATTGTTCGCAAGTTTTCCAGATTAAGATAATCTGATATTTGTTGTCTAATCTTTATTCAACATATCTTGTTGAATTGTTCATAAATTTGATCATATAAATAGATATTATTTGTGTTGTTCAATTAGTCACATGGGGTAAATTTTGGTACTCTATATCTTCACTAGATTTTTTTTAAATTTTATATTCCTACAATATTTATAACTTGAAGACATCATAATTTGTGTTGTTCAATCGGTCCTTATTTTGATATTTTGATTTGAAGACCAATCTTTCCCTCTCGTTCGATCATAAAAAGCCAAACATGAATTCTGAATTTTTAACCATAAACACTAGTAATTAGTCACATGAGTAAAACTTGCACACCACAACAGGAGGAATAACGATGATATATTGAGAAGTAATAAGGGTAGACGGGTGGGATCGGGTTGCACGACGCAACAAAGAGTAATAAGATGATTGTTCATATTGTTACTGATTATATGGTGAAATCGGGTTGTGCGCCGCATCATTTTGTTGCTTACGTATTTTTACCTCTACTATGATTCTATTCTGTAGCATTGTAATTCTCTTAAGGAATGGTTATAAATGAGTACTGGCAAGATAATTTAGTTCTGTAGTTATTTTACTTCAAATTACTGTTCCATTTCAGTTTGTACTTCCTTTTGCTTTATTATCAACTGTATGCAAGTTATATCGTAAATTCCCCGCCTTAGCCTCGTCACTACCTCGTCGATGTTAGGCTCGGCATTTACCAGTACATGGGGTTGGTTGTACTGATGCTGCACTCTGCATTTTCTGTGTAGATTTTGGAGCTGGTTGTGGCCGGTCGAGAGGTCGGTGGCAAGTATTCACCTAGGAGACCCAAGGTAGTCTTGCAGGCGTCCGCAGGCCTTATCGTCCCCTCATATGTTCTGCATTTCGGTTTTATTTTCTCTCAAGACAGATGTACTTTTTCTTTCAGACTGTTACTTGTAGATATTCATAGAAAGTTCGTGGGTTGTAACACTAGTTTCTTGGTGGTAACTATTTCGGTTTTGTTAATAATATAAGGATAATCATGGTACGTTAATAATATAAGGATAATCATGATAAAAAGGTGATTATAACTCTAACGTTGGCTTGCCTAGCGAGTGTGATGTTAGGCGCCATCATGGTACCGATGGTGGAAATACGGGTCGTGACACAGTTCTTTCTTCGTATTTACTTCAAATTGTTAAAAATTGATAAGTTGTTCTAACTTTGTTTTGCCTAGTAAGTGAAATGTTAGGCGCCATCATGATCTCGGCGGTGAAAATTTCGGATCATAAAATTTAATGATGAGATTATTTAATTTATTGTTTGTTCATTGGACTAAAATTAAGTATAATAGAAAATATGTGTTCGATTTTACACTAGATAAATTGAGATAAACTTTACTTTTAAATTTAACTTTGACTTTATCACAAAATTGGTTCACAAGTTTTTTAAGGTTTTGCCATATGGGTAAAATTTGCATATATTGTTCAATCGTTTCCAAATTTTATTGAATAGGCAAAAATTGGTACTATCTTAATTCTGTAGCTATCTTGTTATATTCTTCATAAGTTTTGCCGGACGCAAAAATCTTGCATATATTGTTTAATTGTTCACAAGTTTTCTGGATGGATAAAACTTGTTATTATAATAATTTATCTTGTTAAATTGTTTGCAAGTTTTGCCAGATAGACAAATCTTTAGTTCATTCCTTATTCTACTGATCTTTTTAAATTGTTCGCAAGTTTTCCAGATTAAGAAATTTGATATGTGTTGTGTAATCTTTAGTCAACATATCTTGTTGAATTGTTCATAAATTTTATCATATAAATAGATCTTTTATTTGTGTTGTTCAATTAGTCACATGGGTAAATTTTGATACTATATATCTTCACTAGATATTTTTTTAATTTTATGTTCCTACAATACAATATTTATAACTTGAAGACATCATATGTACTCTCATATAGTCCTTATTTTAATATTTTGATTTGAAGACCAATCGATCATAAAAAGCCAAACATGAATTCTGAATTTGTAACCATAAACACTAATTAGTAGTACTATTTATTGTCAAGAATTAAAATTACAGTACCACAAAGTTGAAAGACAGTCGGACAAGACATGTAAAACAAAACACAAACTAATACTTATAAGTACCACAATGTTGTGCGTACTTTTAGGGTATTATTACTTTTAGCTCGTACAAAGACTTAGTATAATATTTGATAGCCGAAAAATTTATAAAATTAATATATATATATATATATATATATATATATATATATTGCTATTATTTTGAAAATGGCTATACAATATTATTTTTCTAGTTTTTGACACAACATTTGCAAACCAAACAAAATACGCGACGAATATTTGAACCCGCTTGATCACTAATGTTGTTTGAATCCGTTGCTGCAAAAAAGGTTATGATGTATTAGCTATAGGTTAACCTAAAAAGGAAAATTTATGTCAATAATTTTCAATGTTACGTTGCCGGCAAATACTCCATTTGTTTCAATTTATTTGAATCTTTTTGAAGTACAGTTAAATTGACAAAGTTTTTACAGAAACTGTTTCATAATTACAGTGTAAATCAGCGGCACTTAAGAAATAGAGAGGCAACCCATTTATTGAGGAAAAGTACTTTTCACCATACTTTCGAAAATAGAAACTATTAGTACATGTTTCTTCCATCATCTCATTACTTAAGTTTAGATTGTCAGGCGTAATAGTTTTAAATGATACTCTTTTTGGTCCATTTTGAATTTTCTTTTATCATTTCCGCACATATTAAGAATTTACTTTTTAATATTAATTAATAATAAAAGTGATAATATTAACTTTAATTTGTTCATTGGAAATATAACAAATAGTCTCGGACTCTTTACTTTAAAGGCAACTTTAAAAAAAAAAAGTTAATTTCTTTCTGATATCTGAAAAAATTAAATATTATAGATCACAAGAAATCCAAATATCCAATAAAAGTAGACCGAATGGAATATGATTTATAACCTCACAAATATATATACTTGTTTAAGAACCATAAGTTTTATTTTCTTTTTAATTTTATATCCAATCAAATACTATCACATAAAAGTACTCTTGGGAGTAATAATTTGTACATGTATTTCATTAAATTTTTAACGTTATTATCTAAAAAAGTACCCTGGCCTGCAGTATACTAAGTAAAAAAAATCTCACAAAGTATTTTCTTATTTTCAGAACTTTCTCACAACCTTCTGGTTCTGCGCTTCGATTATCTTGTTATCTTGCTGGTATTACTATTTATTTCTATTACTTTTTCATCTTTCCTTTAGTTGATGATCTATCAGAAATAGTTTCTTTACCTTCTTAAAATAAGGGTAAAATCTGCGTAAATATTATTCTTTCCAGCCTCACTCGTAAAATTACACTAAATTTGATGTTATTGTTATTGATCACGCAATTGTTGTTATTGATCACACAATTGGCTGAAGCAAGGTTTTGGATATTCAAATCTTATCGCAATCCAAAAGTAAAAATATTTCCACGTGTTTGGCCAAAAAAAGAATCATGGTAAGAAAGAATATTGACATATAAATAATTAAGTTGAAGTGTCCCCACTCTAGCAATTGAGTTTAAACTATTATACGAGGTAATTATCAAATTCAATAAAGATAAAAAGAAGAAACTTCTGCGGTGTTGGGATATCATAAGATAACAAAATATTTTAGATGTGGAATGTCTCAGAAAGTTTCAAAATGTCCATTAAACTTTCAGCAAAATGTTAAATAATACTTATGTAAACATTTACTCCCTTAGTTTCAATCATGTGTTTTACTTTCCTTTTAAATCCGCTTCAGCAAAGAATGCCACCAATATTTAATAATTTTTTAATTTTATAAATTCCTATTTTCTATTTCATTAATGAGACTTCTGCGTAAGATATTATGACATAAGATCACAAAATTCAAAGGAAAATGTTACATGAATATTTAAACATTTATAACATCCATTTGCAGACTCAAAATTTTAAATGTGAAAATAACTACTAGTAATAGAGTGAAGAAGTAAATAAACCTTGGGTAATTGGAGCAGCCGCCTTAGACATCTCCCTTGCATCAGCTTGTGAGGATATTACTATTAGCAAAATAGTCAAAGAAAAGCAAAGAAAAAGATTAATTTTGGAAAACATTTTGATGAGCTATTTCAAGTTTCAATTTTTTGCTGTGAAAAGGGAAATAATGTTTCTCCCCTATTTATAGAACTTGCTCTGAAAAAAGTGACAAAAAGGAATACTTCACAAAAGACTTACTTTAGTTGGGTGAGTGGTTTTCCATATGAGAAATTTGGGATGGAATTCCCTCACCAGCAGTCTCCTCAGTCAGAGCTCGTCGTATCGGGTGTGCCTAGTGCTGTTTATATTTCTTGTGTGATTTGCGAGCTAATATACATCGAGCAAATTACCAAGTGCACACCCGAAGAGTAGCGGCTACGGATTTCCTAAGAACTTTCCAAGAAAAAAAAAACAAAAACAAGATCGTTACATGGCCACTTGACAAATAGTATCAATTTGGATTGTTAAGTTAGGGCGATTTTTTTTTAATATAAAGTAGAGGGGTGGCCGAGTGACTCCAACTCTTGGCCAAGACCATATAACAAATCATCCCTCAATACCGGAAACAAATCTAGGATTTGAAGTTTATAAATTCTCAATTTATCACAAACCCATAGTTTAGTTTAGTAACTGGATTCTTAAATAAATATTTATACATATTTTATATATTTTCTAATACGAATACAAAGTTTAAGCTGAGTTCGTTCGAACCTGCGTCTAATGCTCTTCCTCAGCCCCTACTTAACATCCCGACGCTCGGAGGAAGAAATGAATTTTAAAATTAATTCAGCTCTAAAAAATAGCTAGTCTTGAAATATAAATTATCTCAATAGTCTATGATAATATAAAGAGACAAACAACCATAATCCCGCCAATACGGGAATAATGTTATTTCTAACCTCCATTGATGAAAAGATAGGATGGATCGTGAAAGAAACGCGTTTCCCTGAGCCAAGTTTAATTTTTTCTAAGGCGGCTGCTCCAATCAATGTTTTAAAATAACAAAAAGAAAGCCTTAGCAAAAGACTTACTTTGAGGTCACGCCGCCAGCTCCACTAAGTTGGTTGGGTGAGTAATTTCACACATGAGAAATTTGAGATCGATTTTATCAGCAATCTTCTCAATTAAAACTCGTCGCATCGAATGTGTCTAATGCGATTTATATCTCATGTGTGATTTGCTAGCTATTGTTATGTGAACAAGTTATCCGGTATGCACTTGAATAGCTGCTGCGGTTTCCTACGAATTTTCTAAGAAAAACAAAAACAATGTCGCTTTGGGCCACATGACAAATTGTATCAACTTGGATTGGGGCAAATTGTTTTAAGAGAAAATGACACACTTACCATAAAAATAAAATTATTTATTTTTGTCTATCAATTTATTTTCTTACCCATCAAACTAATTACATTCCTACCCATATTAGTTTTTGTGCAGATTTTTTTCTTTTTTCTCCAATTCTTTTTTATTTCTATGCTTCTTTTCTTTCTTTTCTCCTTTTCTTTTTTCTCGTTTTCTTCTCTCTTTTTTTTTTCTTTTTTTCCTTTTTTAATTTCATTTAACTTTTTTTATATTCTTTTTCTCTTCATAATCTAATTTCATTTACTGTTTTCACTATTTTTAATATTTTTTTTATACAATAAGAAAAAATAACTGATATTGTAAATATTTGTTCACCTTTTTTTAATATAACTAGTACAATATACCTTTTATTTTTTTTTCTTTCTCATTTTTTAAATTCAATTATCAAACTGAAATAATATCAGTTGTCACTTGATCTAATTAACTGAACATCACACTGACTGCTGCTAAGCATCATAAATTATATTATTAGATTCTAAGAATCAACACGTGATTGTCATGCAAACCTTAATCTCCTTCCCTACAAATATCATTACACACTCTATCATTAACAGTAATACAACCAGTTATAGATCAAGAAAACATAATCTACGACAACCAAATCTCCATATATACTAGTTAGAATAAAAATAATAATAAAATATTAAAAAATACAATAAAAGTATAAGTAGGAAAAAAGACTTCTAATACCAAGTGATACCAATATGGTATATATGTGTACCAACAGAGCATATGATTTCTCTAGAATATCGCTACAACTATCTGCGACTAACTACTGTACCAAAACATTAAATGATGCAATAAAAGTATGAGAAAATTACATGCTCGTATTGCAAGCTAAATATTCGCAAAACAACTTGCTCATTCCGTATACTACCAGGGTATATAGTTGTATGAGGTCGTTCCAACAATTGCCTGTAACTATAAAAATTATTACATAATACACATAATTTATGTCCATCGGTGCACAAAAATTCCAGCACTGCAAATCATGTTCATATAAATAATTTCATAATAGAATTCACTTAAAATGTAGCTAAAATAACCAAAATAATGTTCAAACTATCATATGATACCAACATGTCATATAACTATACCAACATGGTATACAATTTTACTGGTTAATTTTCGGCAACTATATGACTATAATACTATTATATGACACACATGCATAAAGAAAAGAATAAAAAAATAATGTACCACATATTAATATAATAAAGTATTTTAAGAAATTGTATTGTAGTACTATTATTAAAAGAA
Source organism: Nicotiana glauca (assembly GCA_026770625.1). Lineage (NCBI taxonomy): Eukaryota > Viridiplantae > Streptophyta > Magnoliopsida > Solanales > Solanaceae > Nicotiana > Nicotiana glauca. Next base: position 26,126 of record MU765355.1, on the reverse strand, counting down.
ATCCAATATTGTACCAATTAAATGCAGCTAATACAACCAAAAAATAATTTAACTACCATATGATA
>MU765355.1:0-24879 GCA_026770625.1 Nicotiana glauca | reverse complement strand
CATATGATACCAATATAGTATATAGCTATACTAATAGGGTATATAGTTGGAATGAATTGTATACCAAAATGGTATATTTGTATACTATTTGGGTATACAATACAAATTCTTCTTCTTCGCTGGTTCAACTATATTTCAACCTAAATCTCTAAAATCTACTACAAAAACTCCACCAAATTGACTAAAACTTTAGCTACAACCTCCAATCAACTTTCCAAACAAACCCATACAGGATCGGATCAAAACAATTAAAAACTCAAACAAACCAAGTTATGCGTTTCAAGTTTCAAGATCCTTCACTGATGGATTTAATTTTCTCACAATAAAATATTTAAAAATTAGCATTAACATTATAATCAAAGAACAATACCCAATAAATTCCAACAACAAACACTTCAACACACATGAAAATTTAAATTTTAGTTAGATAGTACATATTATTTTTTGTTTTGCTTTTAGGAGATAAAATAAATTATAGAGCACAAATAATTAAAAAAAAGGTGATGATAGCAAGAAAAAGGTACAAAACTAACAACATACAAATGCTATCTCTTTTGTGATTGAACTTCCGATTGAGAATTGTGATTTTTTCATGGAATAAAAAAGAAAAATTAATTTTGAAACTTCTTAAAAGTGTTTGCTGCTTCTCCTTGAGAAATGGGTAGCGACATCAGCGAGAATTGATAAGGAGATAAAAAAGAAAAGTTAATTATTTATTGGGCTAGGCTGGGCGGGTAATTAGTTGTAATAGAATAGGTATTTGATGTACTTACTTTTAAAATGGGTAATTACGAGTAATTACTTTTAATCAGGTAGGTATATTGGGTAGTTTTCTCTTGTTTTAACGGGAAACAATGGGCCAAATGTAGATAATCTGTGACCGAGTAATTCCAACTCTTGCCCAAGACCATATAACAACACATCCCTCGACAAATATGGGATACTTTAACATAGACAGAGCTAGGATTTAAAGTTTATAGATCCTCAATATATCACAGACTCATTATTTGTCTTAGTTACTGATTTCGTAATTAAATATTTATATATCTTTTATGTATTTCCTAATATAAATATAAAATTTAAATAAAAGCTATTGAGCTCGTTCAAACCGACAACTCTTAATTATAACACCCCTGCACCCTCAGACGAAAAGATGAATTTTAAACTTAATTCGGCTCTAAAAACATAGCTAGCCTTGAAATATTAATTATCCCGAGAGTCTATGATAAATTCCGCCAATATGAGAATAATGCTATTGCTAACTTCCATAATGTGTCTTGAGTCAAGTTTAATTTTTTTCCAACTTTATTTATTTATTGCATATCATTACTTCCTTAATTGTTTCTGGTGAAGTCCAAAATTTACCAATAATAGCGTACACTTACAATGTAATGATCTCGTATCACATATTGTATTTAGGAATAATATATCTTTTTTATAATATAAGTGTTTGCATGAAGATAAGTATGAAATTCACTTATATATGAAAATATATGATAAAACATAAGCAGAAATGAATACATAGCTAGCATTTGGACATATAATTAGTTAAAACTTGAAAAAATAATTTTTGAAGTTATGTTAAAAAATAATATTTAAAAATTAAAGTTGTGTTTGGACATGTATTTTATTTGAGAAAAATTTAAAATTTTATGAGTGAAAGAAAATTTTCACCCAAAAACTATCATAAATCAATTTTTAAAAACTTGAAAAAATAAATTCAACTTAAAAAATATTAGTCAAAATCTATGACCAAATGGGAGCATAAATAACTCCCTAAATTTGATACCAACTTTTGACATTTCAACTAATAGGCTTGCTCTTAATGGACACTTTAATATTACTTTGTTTGTTCTTATTAAACAAATTAAAAGTACATACAGATACAGTACCACAATATTAATAAGACTACAAGACAAGACGTCGACCTAGACTTTATTGCAAGTTGAAACAGCAAGGACAAAACAAAACAAAACACAAACTAAAAATGTAATTAGTGGAAAGTTGTGATGACACAGAAGGTTACTTGTTTTTAAATTAAATTATCTATTTTTTAAACCTTGAAAACTTTATTTAGAGTCATCTTGAATTGTGTGCGCAGTCCGGGCGCGTAGCCAGAAAGCTTAACTATGAGAATCTGTGAAAAATGATAAAATTTTATTATAAAATGAGTTAATTTAACTTCGGTCAACGTTTTGGGTAAACGGACTAGGACCCGTGATTTGACGGTACCGGAGGGTCCGTAGGAAAATATGGTCAGCATTATTCAGGATCTGGTTCAGGAGGCCTTGGACAAGGTGATGATTATTCAGGATAGGCTTCGTATAGCTTAGTCCAGGCAAAAGAGTTTTGCAGACCGCAAGGTTTGAAATGTGGCTATTATGGTCGGTGAGCGGGCATTGGTCCGAGTGTCGCCTATGAAGGGTGTGATGAGATTTGGGAAGAAGGGCAACTTTAGCCATAGGTTCATTGGTCCGTTTGAGATTCTTGATCGAGTGGGAGAAGTGGCTTATAGACTTGCATTGTCGCCGAGCTTATCAGCCGTGCATCCAGTGTTTCATGCGTTCATGCTTTGGAAGTATCACGACGATCCATCCCACGTGTTAGATTTCAGCACTGTCCAGTCGGACAAGGACTTGTCTTATGAAGAGGAGCCGATAGCTATTCTAGACCGGCAGGTTCGTCAGTTGAGGTCGAAGAGTTTTCCTTTTGTTCGTGTTCAGTGGAGAGGTCAGCCTCCTAAGGCATTGACCTGAGAATCCGAGTCCGATATGCGGAGCTGTTATCCCCATCTTTTTTCCGACTCAGGTACTTCCTTCTTTTGTCCGTTCGAGGACGAACGATTGTTTTAGAGGTGAAGAATGTGATGACCCAAAAGGTCATAATTTATTTTTAAATTAAATTCTGTATTTCTGAGGCCTTGAAAGTCTCATTTAGAGTCACCTCGAATTATGTGCGCAGTCCGGGCGCATAGCCGGAAAGTTTAAATATGAAAATCTGTAAAAAAAAATAATAAAATTTGATTATAAAATGAGTTAATTATTTGACTTCGGTCAACGTTTTTGGTAAACGGACCCGGACCCGTAATTTGACGGTCCCGGAAGATCCGTAGGAAATATGAAACTTGGGCGTATGCCCGAAATCGAATTTTGAGGTCCCAAGCTCGAGAAATGAATTTTAAAAAAAAATTATTTTATGAAATTGTTTAAAGAAATTTGAAATGAAATATGATTAGAACATGATGGTATCAGGCCCGTATTTTGGTCCATGCGCCCGGTACAACTCTTATATATGATTTAAGACATTTCTGTAAAATTTGGTGAAAAACGAACGTCGTTTGTCGTGATTCGGACCTAAATTGTTAAAGTTGATGTTTTATGAAATTGGAGAAAAATTATTTGATTTTGAGGTTTAATTCGTTGTTATTGAGGCTATTTTGGCGATTTGATCGCACGAATGAGTTCGCATGATGTTGTTGAGTTAGTACGTGTGTTTGGTTAGGAGCCCCGAGAGATCGGGTATGTTTCGGATGTATTTCGGGAAGTTTTGGACTTAAGAAAAATTGTAGAAACAGCTGATCTAGTGTGCTGATACTTCCTTCTTCGCGTTCACGGGAGAACCCATGCGAACGCGATGCATTAATTTTGTCGAAGGAAATTCCTTCTACACGAACGCGGTCCTGGCCACGCGAACGCGAAGGCCAAGTGGGCCAGGGCACGGGGTGGGGTAATTACCCTACGCGAAAACGACCCATTGGACGCGAACGTGAGGGCTCGAGGGGATCCTTCTCCGCGTATGCGAGCCCATTTACGCGAATGCGAAGGCCTACAGGCCTGACCCATCGCGAACACGAAGGGTCTGTCGCGAACGCAAAGGATATTTTCGCCCAGTGATTTTTAAAAAGACCCAAACAGAATACTTTCGTGATTTTTATAAAATTTCACAAACCTCTTCTTCTCCCAAGCTCTTAGGCGATTTTTGAAGCATTTCCTCACCATAATCTATTGGGTAAGTAATCTTTAACTTGTTTTCTTCCATTTTTATCAACACCCACTAGATTTCTAGGCCTAAAACATGTGAATAAGGCTAGAAAATTAGGGATTTGGGTAGAATTAGGGCTTTTTGATTATTTATTATTTAGACCTCGTTTTGGGATCGGATTTGAAAATAAATTATATATTCGGGCTCGTAGGTGAATGTGTGATCGGATTTTGGTTCGAACCTCGTATTTTGACCAAGCGAGTCCGGGATCGATTTTTGGATTTTTGGGAAGAATGTTTAGAAAGCTATAATTAGACATTGGAATTGATTTGTTTAGCGTTTATTGATGTTATGAAGTCTATTATATATAGATACAATTGATTTGGAGCTGAATTCTAGAGGAAAGACGGTAATTGAGGATTGAATTGAGGAGAGAAATCTCAGTTGCTTTGAGGTAGTTACTACTGCCATATATGTGCTAAAGGCTAGAGGGCTAGATAATCTTATTTGTTGGTGTAAACTAGAACATGTATGTGTTGAAGGAATTTTTCAAGAAATGTGTTGCATAAACAAGGGGGGAAGAAAGAATAATTAACTATATTTACATAGTTTCCTTGGCCTAGTTTGTTCAAAGAATCCGGATATACTTGTGTTTAAGCTCTATGTGACAAGAGAAGAAGTCACAAAATGGAACTGGTCTCTATAGCAATAAGGTTCGCGCCCGGGCGGTTCAACTACAATAGTGGCCTAAAGCCAAAATTATTTACGAGGTCTTAAACTTTTATTTTTCTTATTTTTTGGGATTCAAAGTTACTAATTAATATTTTATAATCAAATTCTTTCTAGTAATCCTTTTTTTCTTAAAAATACTCTCATATTTATTAATTTAGTTCTTTTATTATTTTTTAAAAAAACAGCAGGAGCAATTTTATGAGATTATATCAAAGTTTCAGTTGATCTCATTTGCTTTTTTGAGTTTTGATCAATTCATATATTCTAGCTGATACTCTATAAATTCTAACTAGTGTATAGCAAAAAATTAATATACTATACAGAAGATATCATGTCGAAAGATAATAAAATTTTATAACAATAGAATATTATTGTAAAAGTTATAGCCCAATATTCCCCGCATATCAATTTATGTGACAGTTTTTATTTTCGAGATTCAAACCTTTTAAATTTGACCGTCCATTTAGATATAGTATCTTTAAATTTTTTAAAATAAACTTACATACTTGAAAACTATATAAAAGTATTATAAGTCACAAAAATTAATTATTTAAATTAAAAAAACATATAAATAAATACGATCAAAGTATAATTCATTTAACTCTAAAAATTCAAATACTATCACATATATTGGGATGAAGGGAGTAATTGATATTAAGATGAATCAGCTCTTTTTGTTTACTTTAATACTTTAAAACTTTCAAAAGAATAAAATAAAATGTAAAATTAAGCTATAAAATTAATTACTACATAAAAATTTTGGGGCCCTCAAGAGCTTGGGGCCTAAAGCAAAGGCTTTATTTGCTTGGTCCTTCAGCCGCCCCTGGTTCGCGCAAAATATTCATATCAGATAGCAATTAAAGCAAGCTATTTGGTCTTATTGAGTCAAAAGCAATTAAATGACACTCGAAAATCATCTTTTTCCCCAAGACTCATTCTTTCCTTGCCACCTATTTAACTAGATTTAATCCTATATGGCTGACACATGGGAGGGGGCTCAAGACTTATCCAAAGTTTGATGATTACTAACTAATTTTGCACAAAACTTAGTAATTTACCAATTATTCACATAATTAAGAATTATTTTAATTTTAACACACTTTATGTAATTTATTATCATGGTTATGGGGTACCATATAAAATAAATACATACACTATTATTTTATTAGAATATTCATGTAAAAATATATATTTTCTTAACTACTAATTTTCCTAATCTCATATAAAGAGTATAAATTTTCGTACGCTTAGTTCTAAATATGATAAAAAGATAACTTTTTTTTTCATGTGAGAAAATAATTTCTATCTTTACAATGAAGAAATCTCGTAAACTTTATCATATTATGGGTAAAATTTAAAATATATTCGAAAGTAATAATATTAATTACTATATTATATTTTTCAAACTTTGTACAAAAATGTCCAACTCAAAATAAATATCATATCAAAATGTATCTAGCGGTATCAATATTGTTAAACTTACGGAGTGTTACAAAAAGAATGATTCGTTTTTATATTTAGAAACAATTTATCTTTATACAATAATTTATAGTTAGACAAAATATATGTGCCACACTTTATACCACACATTCAAAAAAAAAATCTTAAACATCATGTTCATCCAAATAAGCTCACATAAATTGAGACGGAAGAAGTATAATCTAAAGGCCTAGCGTTAGACATAACAATACCCATAAAGGCCATACTTACAGGTTGAACAATAGTTATAATATAGGGATATTATTACTTTTAACCCGCTAGAAATTATTTATATTTAGTAAACGGAAAAGTATATAAAATTTTATATATATTCGACTATTATTTTGAGAGCGGTCATACTATCTTTGCCAAGTCTGACAATTCTACCAAAATTTTGCACGAAATGGTGGCCATGTAACATGACTCCCTTGGCCTCAGTATTGTTGCTTCAATTCATTGTTGTATCAAAAGTTTATGTAGAGAATCGCGTTAATTAGTGGCAGAAGCAAAATTTTTATTATGGGGATTCAAAAATTAGAAAAAAAAGTAAATACCTTAAAACGTTGAGGAGATTCAATACCTTATGTATATAGAGAATTTTTTTAAATCTTACACGATGTAATTTTTAACGAAAGGGGTTCCGCTGAATCTCATTCCCGCTGCCTAGTTCCGTCCCGGTATAAGGGAATTTAAAAGAAACTAGAGTACTGTCACACATAGTATTTGTAAATGGCTTTGATTTTCAAGAGAAATTTATTGGAGCTGATGATCCAAATTATTCTACCTTGGTTCAGTTGCAGGCTAACAATATTTCAGATATTGATCAGACATTCAAAGGATTTGAAAATTAGCAGATGTTGATCGAAGAAAATAATATGAACGGATATAAAACTAGTAGGTGTGTACATGGACCGGATTAGTGTTACGACCCAAGTTCTCCGTTCGTGAACCGTCGTGGAGGCACCTAGTCTCTATGACTACGCAAGCCTAACATTTTCGGAAATAAAATGAAAACATAAAAGCTAACAACTAACCGAAAATTTTAAATAAGCAATTAATATACTGCTCGACATATATAATAATCAGTCTCGAAATATACACAACTATCCCAAGACAGGGAACACCATGAGTCACAAACTACAGAAAGAAATAATATCTCTATACTCTAGAATCTAACAAAAGGAAATACATGAAGTGTTTGACATGGGGAAGTGTAAAAAGAGACTCCGAGGTCTCCTGGCATGACCCAAGTTCTTTCTCCGTGAACTGTTGTGACGGCACCTAATCTGTACGATTAGGTAAGCTTAACATTTGCGGAAATGAAATGAAAACATAAAAGCTAACATCTAACAGGTAAAATTTAAATAAGAAATTAAGATGCCGCTCGGCATATACCATAATCACTCTCGAAATGTACATAAACTCTCCCAAAATTCGGAATATCGTAAGTCACAAACTACAGAAAGAAAACAGTATTTCTATACTCCAAAGTCTAACAAAGGAAAATAAAAGAAGTGTTTGACATGAGGAAGAGTAGAAAGGGACTCTGAGGTTTGCAGATGCGGCATATATACCTTGAAGTCTCTAAAGCTGTCTCGTATCACTGATAATGCGGCTGATAAGCGGTACCTGGATATGTACAGGGGGATCTCCCATAATACTGTTCCGTAGTCCCAAAGTAAATGTGTAGTACAAGGGGATCTCCCGAAATACCGTTCCGTAGTCCCAAAGTCGATATGCAGCTCAGTAAATAGAAATAACAGTTACAGCAAAAAAATCTATAATTTAAACTAAATTTGAGCCAAGAAAAAAAATAGAATTTCACTAAACATGCTCCACAGAGTTTAGATAGGTAATTAAGACACGTAGGCATGCTATTCTAAACTAAGCAGGATAGTTACATATGCTAGTGTAACTCAAATAGGAGAAACATGTTATTACTTAGTAAAAAATTGAGTTTTACAACAAATAGCCCGTGCACGTACTCGTCACCTCATGTCCACAGCGCCCACATATAAAAAAAAGCAGTACCAAATCCTAAGGGGAGTTCCCTCAGACAAGGTTAGACAAACCACTTACCTCAAACCAAGCTCAATCAATTAGTCACAATGCCTTTCCCACGAATATCCAGCTCTAAATGGCCTAAATCTAGCCAAAATCAATTATATAACATGAATATAACTACAAGAAACTAATCTAGCTAATGAAATCAAAATGAACGCAAGAAATTGGAAAATCGCACAAAAAGCCTCCTTAGGCCCACGTCTCGAAATCTGATAAAAGTCACAAATTTTGAACACTCATTCACTCGCGAGTCTAACCATACAAGAATTACTCAAATCCGACCTCAAATCATCTTCCAAAACTCGAAGTTTTAGTCTATGAAGTTTCTACTATTTCCCCCCAATTTTTCCAACTCAAATCCTTAATTAAATGATAAAATTAACCATAGATTAGTGAAATATAACCATAAAGGAATAAGGAATTGTTACCCACAATCTTCCTATGAAAATCCCTCGAAAATTCGCCTTAATCTGAGCTCTCAAAGTCCCAAAGTGAAAGTGAGATCAAACCCTTGAAATTCTCTCTTTTCTGCCCAGCGAACTCGCTTCTGTGAGCCTTCAACTGCACCTGCGGTACCGCACCTACCGTACCACACCTACGGGAAAAGCATCTCAGGTGCAAAAGTCACTTATGAAGGCTGGGTCTGCATCTGCACAATGGAGCCGCAACTGCATGAGCGCGCTCACGGATAGTTGTCCGCTTCTGCGGTCCTTCGTCGCATCTACGATTCCTTAGGTGAATCTACGCGCATCGCATATACGGTACTTACCTCACACCTGCGATCCCTGGTCAACCCTCCAAACTTCGCATATGCTCCCTTCACTCCGCACGTGCGATCCCGCACCTGCTGTCTTCCCACTACATGTGCTAAAACACCAGAACTCTGATCACTTCAGCAACAACAAAACTTCACTTTTTAATCCGTCAAGCACCCGAACTCACCCGAGGCCCTCGGGACCTCAACCAAACAAACTAACCAATCTTAAAATACAATACGAACTTAGTCGAGCCCTCAAATAATATCAAACAATGCTAAATCACAAATCACCCTCCAGCTCAAACTTAAAGAACATAAAAATTCTAATTTCTACAATGGATGCTGCAACCTATCAAACTACGTCCGAATAGCCTTAAATTTTTCACACAAGTTATATTCAATATTTCAGACCTACTCCAACTTCCGAAAGCAGATTCTGACTCCGATATAAAAAATTCCACTATCGATTCAAATCTCCAAAAATTCGACTTTCGCCATTTCAAGCCTAATGAGCCACGTGCCTCCAAAATACAATCTGGACCTGCCCTTAAGCAAAAAATACCCCACGGAGCTAATATAATTTACAAAACTTCATTTCGGAGTCGTCTTCATATAGTTCTAACTACGGTCCAAATTCCAAGACTTAAGCCTCCGTTTAGGGACTAAGTATCCCAAAACACTCTAAAAACCAAAACAAAACCTCCCGACAAGTCATAATAGCAGAAATAGATATGGGGGAAGCAGTTAGTAGGGGATCGGGGATATAACTCTCAAAATGATCAGCTAGGTTGTTACATACTCCCCATCTTAAAATAATAGTTCCTCAAACGAGCATAGAGATATACCAGAAGTGGTGAAAATATTAGGATAACAGTTGCGCATATCCTCCTCGGTCTCCCAAGTCGCCTACTCGACCAGCTGAACCATTACTGATTCAATGTTCTTTGACCTCAACTTCCGAACCTGCCTTTCCAAAATAGCCACTGGCTCCTCAATTTAGGATAAATCATTGTCCAACTGGACTGAGCTGAAATCTAACACATGATATGGATCAGTTTGATACCCCCGAAGCATCGAAACATAAAATACCGGATGAACTCCTGGTAGACTGGGAGGTAAGGCAAACTCATAAGCAACCTCCCCAACTCACCGCAACACCTCAAATTGACTAATCAACCTTGGGCTCAGCCTGCCCTTCTTTCCAAACCTCATAATGCCCTTCATAGGTGAACCTCGGAGTAAGACCCGCTCTCCAACCATGAATGCAACTTAACGAATCTTCTAATACGCATAAATCTTTTGTCTGGACTAGGCTGTGCGAAGTCTATCCTGACTCACCTTAACCTTCTCCAAAAAGTCCTGAACCAAGTCTGTGCCTAATAATCTAGCCTCGCCCGGTTCGAACCAACTCACTGGGGAAACACCACCTACCATACATAGCCTCATACGATTCCATCTGAATCATGGACTGATAACTGTTGTTGTAGGCAAACTCTGCAGGTGGTAAGAACTGATCCCAAAAACCTCCAAACTCCATCACACACGTATAAAGCATATCGTCTAGAATCTGAATAGTGCGCTCGGACTGCCCATCCATCTGAGGGTGAAATGATGTTCTCAACTCCACCCAAGTACCCGACTCATGTTAGACGACTCTCCAGAACCGTGATGTAAACTGCGTACCCCGATCAGAGATGATAGATACCGGTATGCCATGATGTTTGACAATCTCACGGATATAAACTCCAGCAAGCTACTAGGAAGAATAGGTAGTTATCACAAGAATGAAGTGAGCTGACTTGGTCAGCCTATCCACAATCACCCAAACTGCATCAAACTTCCGCTGAGTCCGTAAAAGTCGAACAACGAAATCTATAGTGATCCGCTCCCATTTCCACTTAGGAATCTTTATCTTCTAAAGTAACCACCCGGCCGCTGATGCTCATACTTCACCTGCTGGCAATTTAGATATCGATCCACATACTCTACTATGTCCTTCTTTATTCTCCTCCACTAGTAATGCTAAATGAAGTCTTGATACATTTTGCATCACCCGGATAAATGGAGTACTGTGCATTTTGAGCCTCCCAAAGAATAAACTCATTTTTTCATGACCGCATAGAACAAATACCCGGGGTTCCACCTGTAATTAGAGGGGTGGATATGGATAAGTATTCACAACAACCTTGGAAGCCAAGTGCTGCTCCCCTTCCAATTCCAAAGAAGTTCAGAATGCCTGACATCCCAAAATACGATGGAACGACAGACCCACGAGATCACGAGACTGCATTCACAACGGGTGTAAAAGGCAATGATTTGACCAAGCAGGAGATTGAGTCGGTTTTAGTCAAAAAATTTGGTGAAACACTCACCAAGGGGGCGCTAACATGGTATTCTCTTTTACCTGAAAATTCTATAAACTCTTTTGCTGAGCTTGCAGATTCTTTCATCAAAGCACACTCGGGAGCTCAAAGGTAGAAAAAAGAATGGAGGATATCTTCAAAATCAATCAAGGGGATTCAAAATTACTTCGAGACAGATTTCAACGTGAAAGTATGAATTTTCCACGTGTACCTGATAACTGGGCGGCCATAGATTTCACAAGTAATTTGAATGAGAAAAGCTCGGAAGCTACGAGAAGACTTAAGGAAAGCCTTCGAGAATTTCCAACTACGACGTGGAATGATGTTTATAACAAGTATAGTATGAAGCTGCGAATTGAGGAAGATACTATTCCAAAATTGCAAAAAGATGATAAGGTTGGTTCGAGACGTGCAGAAACCGAAAGGAGATCTGGTAAAATTTTACAGGTACGAGCCTTACATGGGACCTGCGGGAAAAGACACACGGTCAAGCCAAGATAACCAAAGGTACGATCACAAATCCAGAAACATGGAATTAGGTTCCTCATCAAGGTTTCGGAATGAGAGAAACATTTATGAGTCACGAGATGATGACGGAAGTTTGAAGGCGAGGTTCGATGGTTACAATTTCAACGTTAGTACCTCCGAGCTCGTAGCTGTTTTGAGAAGCATGGGAGATAATGTCCGATGGACAAATGAAATGAGGTTGAATCCAAACTGGCGTAATCCAAATCGTTGGTGCGAGTTTCATAATGACCACGACCATAAAACCGCTGATTGCAGATTTTTACAAAGTGAAGTTGATCATCTATTGAAACAAGGGTATCTTACTGAGTTGTTCAGTGAGAAAGGTAAGGAAGCTTACATGAAAAATAGGTAGGTGCCCCCAAAACCACCATCTCCCAAAAGAACCATCAATGTCATAAGCGGGGGGAGAAGATATCAACGGTGTGATATACACAACATACAATAAAGTCTCTAAGGTCACTATTATCCACGGGAAGCGGGTACGACAAGTCTTGGATGGAAAAAGTATTACCTTTGATGATGCAGATGGCTTATTAACTCCACATAACGACGCACTGGTAATATCTTTACTTGTACATGATACTAATGTAAAATGAGTTTTGATTGATCCAGGAAGTTCTGTGAATATTATCCTTCTAAGGATATTACGAGAAATGCAAGCTGAAGATAAAATGATACCAAAGGCGCATACCTATCTGGATTTAATAATTCCAGTGTTGTAACAAAAGGAGAGGTAATACTAACAACTTTTGCAGAAGGTGTTATTAAAGACACTAAATTACAAGTAGTAGATATGGAGAAGGCTTACAACATGATCCTGGGAAGACCATGGATCCATGAAATGGATGGTGTTCCATCAACCCTACATCAAGTTATTAAATTCCCATTACCTTGGGAAATTTTCCAAATTCGTGGGGATCAGCAGGCAACCAGAAATATTAATTTTGTGACAGATACGAGCACGATAAATGAAGAGAAATAGCAATCACAGAAAGCAGTTGAGGATATCACAGCACAAACCTCAACTGAACTGGGACAAACAGATATGGACTCAAGGCCTGACACAATTCAAGAGCCAGAAGAAAATGAAAACATCAAAACAACAATTGAAGAATTGGAAGCTGTAATATTATTTGAACGATGGCCTGAGCGGAAGGTTTATATGGGAGCGAATCTGAACTCAGATATGAAAGGTATGGTAATTGAATTCTTAAAAGCTAATGTAGACTGTTTTGCTTGGTCCCATACTGGTATGACATGTATACCACCGAAGGTAATGACTCACAAGTTAAATGAAGATCCATCGTACACACCGATCAAACAAAAGAAGAGAAAGCAAGAAGCTTTAAAAAAATCAGGTGATTCAAGATGAGGTTCAAAAATTATTAAAAATTGGGTCAATCCGCGAGGTAAAATATCCTAACTGGTTAGCTAATACTGTAGTGGTACCTAAAAAGAATGGTAAGTGGCGAGTCTGTGTAGATTATGCATACCTTAATAAAGCTTGTCCAAAAGATTCTTTTCCTTTACCGCACATAGATCACTAATTGATGCTACTGCATGACATGAGCTATTAAGTTTCTTAGATGCATATTCAGGTTATAATCATATAAAAATGGATCCTGAAGATGAGGAAAAAACTTCCTTCATAACAGACAGGGGGACTTACTGTTATAAGGTAATGCCCTTTGGTCTTAAGAATGATGGAGTAACCTATCAAAGGCTGGTCACCAAAATGTTCCAAGAGCATTTGGGAAAAACCATGGAGGTGTATATAGATGATATGCTCGTAAAGACTCAGCATTATACAGATCATATATCCTATTTATCTGATACATTTCAAATTTTACGAAAATTTAACATGAAGTTGAACCCCGAAAAATGCGCATTCGGAGTCGCATCAGGTAAGTTTTTGGGTTTTCTTGTTTTTCTAACCGTGGAATTGAAGTGAATCCTGCACATATTAAAGCAATAGAAGAAATCCCTGATGTGCTGACAAGTAAAAAAGAAGTTCAAAGACTAATGGAGAGAATTGCAGCCCTGGGAAGATTCATTTCCAAATCATCAGAGAAGTCTTTCAAATTCTTCTCAGCTCTTAAGAAGCAAGATCATTTTGAGTGGAGTGGAGAATTTCAACAAGCACTTAGGAATTTGAAAACATATTTGTCAAATCCACCGTTACTTTCAAAACCAAAGACAAGGGAGAGGTTAATCATTTACCTTGTTGTTTATGAAGTGGCGGTAAGTGCTGTTTTAGTCCGAGAGGACCAAGGTAAACAATCCCCTATCTATTATGTTAGTAAATCTTTGTTAGATGCAGAGACACGGTATCTACAATTGAAAAATCTAGCACTTGCTTTAATCATGGCATCTAGAAAGTTAAGACCATATTTTCAATGTCATCCCATTGTTGTAGTAACAGCTTACCCATTGCATAATATATTGCATAAGCTTGAATTATCATGACGGTTAGCTAAGTGGGCTATTGAGTTGAGTGAATATGATATCACTTACCAACCTAGAACTACTATAAAATCTCAAGTATTAGCTGATTTCGTGACTGATTTTAGCCAAGGAATGAAATTGGAAGCAAAAAAAGAGTTGCAGGTATTCAACAGAGCTAACCCAGGAACTTGGACCTTATTCACCAACGGTTCATCTAACGTAAGAGGTGTAGGATTAGGGATTGTTTTGGTACCACCTACGGGTGAAACCATTCAAAAATATATCAAATATCATCCTATAACTAACAATGAAGCAGAGTATGAGGCAGTGATTGCAGGTTTGAAACTGGAACGAGAGCTTGGCATAAATAAGATTATAATCAAGAGTGATTCGCAACTCGTGGTTAACCAAATGCTGGGGACTTATACAGCCAGGGAAGCAAGGATGCATCAATACTTAGAAAAGGTCCGGGAATTGATAAAGCAATTTCAGACCTGGAAAGTGGCACAAATACCAAGAGATGAAAATATTGAAGCAGATGCCTTAGCTAATCTCGCGTCCGCGACTGACATAGCAAGCAATGCAAATGCTTCAATTATTCATTTGTTTCATTCAGTCCTCAACCCAGATAAAAATGAGATAAATTTCAATAATTTAACTTGGGATTGGAGGAACGAAATTGTTGCTTCTTTGCAGTATGGTACCGTTCATGAAGATAAGAGGAAATCACATGCACTTTGAAAAAAGGATGCTCGGTACTGTTTAAAACAAGGGAATCTTTATCGTAAAATGTTCGGAGGTCCTTTAGCAAGATGCCTCGGAGCCTCTCAAACAGAGTACGTAATGAGAGAAATACACGAGGGACATTGTGGAAATCACGCTAGAGGAAGATCATTGGTAAGGAAATTAATTAGGATAGGTTATTACTGGCCTAAAATGGAAGAGGAAGCACAAAATTTCATATCTAAATGTGACAGATGCCAAAGGTACGTTAGCAATATGCATAGACCAGCAGAGTAATTACATCCAGTCATAACACCGTGGCCATTTATGAAATGGGGAATGGATATCGTGGGTCCATTACCACAAGCAAAAGGACAGGTAAAGTTTCTACTCATACTCACTGATTATTTGACTAAATGGGCAGAGGCAGGAGCATTTAAGCAGGTAAGAGAAAAGGAAGTCAAGGATTTAACTTGGAAAAACATCATATGCCGATTCAGAGTGCCAAAAGAGATCATATGTGATAACGACCCTTAATTTATAGGGGCACAAATCACGGATTCTTTCAAAGTTGGCAAATTAAAAGGATTACGTCCACACCGTATAATCCAGTGGGCAATGGACAGGCAGAGTCAACAAACAAAGTTGTTATTAACAATTTAAATAAACGTTTATAGGAATCAAAAAGTAATTGGCCTGAAGTGTTACCTGGAGTTTTGTGGGCTTATCGTACAACTACAAAAATGAGTACAAGCGAAACACCATTTTCGTTGGTTTACAGAGCTGAGGCTTTGATTCCAGCTGAGATAGGAGAACCAAGCACGTGGTTTACACAGCTAACGGAGGAATCAAATAATGAAGAGAAGCGATTCAATCTTGATTTACTCGAAGCCATGAGAGAAGCAGTACTAATAAGAATGGCTGCACAAAAACAAGTCATAGAACGATATTACAATCGAAAAGCACACCTCAGATTCTTCAAAACTGGGGACTTCGTGCTTAAAAAGATTTTTTAGCCTGCAAAAGCTGCTAACACGGGGAAATTAAGTACAACATGGGAAGGACCCTATAGAGTTCGTAATATTGCAGGAAAAGGAGCATATGAACTGGAGACAATGGACGAGAAGGTGTTACCTTCACATTGGAATGCTGTTCATTTGAAGAGATACTACTTTTAAAGAAATACCCATGGTCAGGTATCACCATGTTAAATTTTATTTTTGAATTGTTAAAATTTTACCAAAGATTTTAGATGATAGGAAAAACTCTAATAGTAATACATGAGTCACGACCTGTAAGGCAAAATAGAATAAACAAAAATTTCTGGCCTAGGGTTACATTTATTATGATAGTAATACAAGCGGGTTAAGCAGTCTTCATCTATAATCACACCTCCGAGTCCTGTATATTTTTCCTTTTCAGGAAAAGGACCAGGTGAGAGGAACTATCAAGTGCTCGAGGCTTCATACTTCAAAACTCAAACACTTGGGGGACTACATAATATACATAGTCACGTGTATAAAAAGGCAAAGAAGATTGAGGAAAAATCAGGCCTAGAAGAACTATGACATTCATCATAGTGTTCTTTCCTATGAGAACTATAGAGCCACCTCTCAAACCCTTCCTAATATTTTGAAGCTGAGTGGATCCAGTGTACCTCAAAACAGTTAGGGTAAAGACTATGTACAAAAATGGGTTATAAGGAAAAACCCTTTATCTGTTGTTCTTCTTTTGTAAAAATCTGTTACAAGGAAAATAGTTACGAGAAAGTTATAAATGTAATTCAAATACATGTAAAGTATTATTCAAAACTTGTCAAGGTTCAGAAATAAAAACTTGTTAAAGTTATTTCAAAGAAACATGTGTGTTCCTATTACTTTTATCGTATGATAACACCATTATGAAGTTGAGACGTCTTCTTCATTAAGTGTCAAAATATAAAAGGGCCCTCTTTTATAAAACTCATGTTAGTTAGCCATGAGATTAACAGAAGCATTTTCAAAGAACAAAAATGTAAACTATTCTTTAAGTCCTTAAAAATAAAAGGCAAGAATAGAACAAACAGAAGTTTAGTGATAATAAAAACTTCTTAATGTTTAAAAATAAAGACTAAGTACAAACTTAGTCATAAAACTGTCTATACAAAATGGCCCATAACAAAACTTGGGGACTTGAAATTCTAAAAATAACCCTTAAAAGAAACTAAGGGTTCAATTACCATTTTCCAAGAAGAAAAAACAAAAAAAATTCATTTCAAAGGACTAATCATTAAGAAGACTGTGGAGGTGAAACAGGATCATCAGGAACAACATTTTCAATTTGGGCAAGTGCATCTACAGACATGATTTCATCTTGGCTCACAGCAATAGGCACAATAGGTCTTGAAGGAGTTGTGATACTCGTACCAGTTTCAACATTAACTAGAACTTCAGCCTCGGGAGCCTGAGCTTCACTCACAGGAACTTCAACTTCGAGAGCCTCAATCGCGGGAGAACGGAAATCCAGTGGTGGTTGAGATTTTTCAATGCTTTTGATAACCTTAGCTAACTCTAACCCGAGGTTGAAGTTTTCTTGGCTAGCCTCAACTAAGGCATCACGACGTGAGTTCAGAAAATCCCAGCTTACATCAACAACAGTTTTATCTTCTAGGAGCTTATAATCCCTTTCCCAAGTAGCAATCTCGCTCTTGAGTTCTTCATTTTGAGCCAAGGCTAAGCTGTAAGAGGCTTGAATAGATGCATGAGAGTTTTCCAAGGCATGCCCCTTGTCAGTAGAAGTTCGCAGATCTTCTTGTGTTCGAGTCAAATTTTGCACTAGATCTCCAGCATAAACTTCTTTTTGATTCAGAAGAGCTTTAAACTCTCTTATTTACTCACTTGCCCCAGATAATTGCTCAGAGAAAGAAAATTTGAGACGCTCTTTATCCTTCTCCGCTTGATTTGAAGAAGCTTTGGCAACTGCTAATTCTGAAGTTAATGACCGAAACTGCTGCTCTAGGTTATTCTTGTTTTCTTGCAAATCCCCTATAGTAATTTGTGCACTATCGAACTATTCCTTCCAATTAACTTCTTCCAGCTGAGAGTCACATGCTACCTTCTCCAATATAGAAACTCTGCCCATCAGCTCTGTGCCAATAAGATTGGCCTGAAAATGATAAAGGAAGAAAATAAGAATTCGAGAGAATGAAATTTTTGCAAAATTTGAGAAAGAAGGAAAAATACCTTCAAGGTAGCATGAACTATATCATTCATCAAAGTCAGACAGCTATGGCTATCCATTTTTTCTTTCTCAATTGGGCCGATTAAAGACTCGAGCCAAATATCTGCTTAACCAGATTTTCTCAAAAGGCTGTTGTTAGAAGGAACTTCAATAGTCACGCTCCTCATAGGAATATTTCTACTTGTGGAACCCACCTCTGTATGATGAACAATAGAAAGGGGAACTTCTAAAGGAGGAGAGGAGAAGAAGCAAAAACAATAGAGGAAGGAATATGAGCAGATGCAGTAGGAAAGGAAGGGATCAAAGGAATAGCAGGAGAAGGTAAAGAAGGAATTGTAGATATGAGAGTTGAAGAGGAAGACAAAGGAAGTTCATCCAAAACAGGCCCTAATTTACCACTCTCGAAACCACTAACGAAAAGCTGGTTAATAGAGTCACGAGTGTCACAAGGGATAACAACGTCGTCATCAGAAAGTATCACCTAGGTGTCAACAGGCTTGGTAGGAGAAGAGATGATACGTCTCCTAACTCTTGGCCTCGTCGCCAAGGAAACACCTTCCTCTTCTTCATCAGAGTCATCCTCTACAATGGTTTTTCTTTTCATAAGTATATCCTGAGCCCTTTCTAAGGAAATTTAAGCTCATAAAGAGGAACGAGAGGCCGCAACTGTTTCAGCAGTAACACCTCGAATAGCAAATCCTGATAAAAAGAAGGATGGAAGTTAAAACAATAAAGAGAAAATTCTTCTTACGAGAAAGACAAAAACTCTTACCGTGAGTCTTTAATTTCCAACCGTAACGATTGGAAATAGATTTCCAAGACCTAGCCTCCATAGGCGCAATCTTCAACAATTAATCTACCAAACCACGAAAATTGGGAACATTCTCCACAATTCCCATGGTTGCTAAAAAAACACAAAGTTAAAAAATTGATAAACTAGAAAGAAAAAGATACGATAAGAGTAAAAGACTTATGTGCAAAGTTCCACTTCTTAAGGAAGGGAATGTTTTCTTTACCCACTAAACCAACTGTGGGGACAACAACAAACTGGGCATACCAGCCACGACCTTATCATCTTCTGGGCTCACTAAAACCCTCTTACTCCTGGCCACTAAGGTAAAAATACCATTGCGAAAAATCCTAGGGGAGTAAAGATGAATTAAGTGAGGGAAGGTAAAATCAACATCTACCAAATTGGCCAAATGTATTAAACAAGCAACAACCCTCCATACCAGCAGACCAATTTGCGCTAAACAGACTTTGAAGAAATAACAGAAATCAAGGATCACTGGATCAATATCTGGTTTAAACCCAAGGGTAAAAGGGTATGTGTAAACGAAAGAAAACCCAGTCATATAAGAAGTAATTCTCTGATTTGGGTTGGGGATTACAATGGGGAAATCATGACTCCAATGACAATCTTTGCAAACTACGGGAGATAAAACCGCTGTAATTAAAGTGGGGTAAGTGTCACCGCGGTCTAAACCAGAAACTTGACTTTGAAGTGATTGCCTATCATGATGAAAAGATAAATCATTAGGGACTGTCTCTTCTACGAAAGGTTCTTGTAGTGGTTCAGAGGGTTCCTTACCCTTAGAAGAAGATCTTTGAGTAAAAGAACTCCTAGATCTAGAAGAAGGGCTAGAATTAGGAGAAGTCAATGCAGAACCACCACCGCGAGAGGATCCTAAGCTACGAAGTCTACCACCCTTTCTATGTCGAACATGGGCATTGGGAAATCATCTAAAATAGGAACTCTCCTAGGGTTAGGGTTCGAAGAAGACATGATGAGGAAGAAGAAGAAGTAAACAGAGATTTGAATAGTTCAAATGTTTGAAGAAAGTTTTATGTGGTAAAAAGTAAAAGGTAAAATCATATTTATACTGATGGGCAACCGTTAAAAGAGAAAATGTAGTAATGGAAGGGTAGCATTAATGATAACTAGGTACTTCGTGGATAGTGGAGCTGTAAAATAGCCTTGAAAATGGGTGCAAAATGCAGAGTCGATAAGGAGTTGACATGTGTGAAGAGCATTAAATAGAAGTGACCATTGAAGCATCAATCCTATCATAGCATTAATGGTGACAAAAATTCTCCTTTTATGAAATCCACTTCCTAAATATTCAACTGCTAAATAAATGAAAAGTGGGGGGACTATCTGTATTGGAAAAAATTAAGTTTGTATATTGAAGATGACGTATCATGACACGTAGACTAGTCAAATAGTTATAATTAGCTAAGAGACACGAGCAAGAGTTATAATTAGCTAAAAGGCGCAGGCAACAATAGATATGACCAAAGGTAACAGAAGAGGCACAGGAAGTGGGTCAAGTGACTCAGCACCAATACTTATTCAGGTCATTTAAAGCTCAGAAATTGTGGAGAATCAAGGGAATGAATCTGACAACACATAAGAGTCCAAATATAACATTTAATGAGTATTATATGCCGAAAACGTTACGAAATATGTATTTAATGTGTATGATTGTGTAACGTAGCATTTAAATTCATTAATTACTCATTATAAGCCTAGTTATTACAAATGCAAGGATCATAGGCCCAAAATAGCTATAAAGGGGGAAGAACGAGCAATTGTATAGGGAGAACACTATTGGAATATACTTTGAATTACTTGCTTTCTAGTCATATTATTCTCAAATTTTATTACTTATATACTTTTTTGATTATCAGTAACCCGTATTCTTCTAAATTCTAGCTTTAACTAAAAATCTAATTTTTTGGTGAAACAAAGCTGGGCTCCAATTTACTGATTTCTGGCATGTATTTGACCTCATTTGCTTCTAAATTTAGTCTTTGAGCAGATATGTTCTTTACAAAACTATTCTAAATATCTGTTTTCAATAGTAAATTGTGATGTTGTTTGGTTCCTGTATTATTAAAGTTATTTTTTCCATGTGAATATAAATCTAAAAGGTTGCTGTTGAGTTTAGAATCACTATTGTCTTTTAAAAAATACTAGTACAATTTAGTACTCCCTCCAGACATTTTAATTAACTCACCTAAACCAGAAAATTGGTCCAGATTTTTTCACTTTAGAAAATAAGAAGCTAAGGCACTAATATTTATTTGTTTAGATCTGATTCCGAACAATGATTATGAAATAGTTTGTTTTTAGTTCATCTACTGCTACTGTTTGCATTTGTTTGTGTATATCTAATTTTAGACAACGAGTAGAATTCAGTTAAACTTGAATTGGAGCTTGATTGTTGGTTAAATCCGAGCTGCATGAAATGTGAGCAACTTTATTATACTAGCTTGTTTCCTATTTTGAGTAATGTCACATGATGAAATGAAACTTGTATAATCTGCTAGTTATAAAAGTCAGTGACTCAATAGTTCTTGATTAGTGTAGTACTCATGTGTTGATATCCGGATGAATTGCTTATGACTCAGAATTGTTTGCTACTGACAATGATCATCACTCTATTGTTAATATATCGCTTTCATTGAAACAAAATACATGCATAAGAGTAGAGTTGGTTAAATATTTAATGTTGTAAGTTAGTCAGAATGAATTCTGAATTCATTTCTTTCATGTGCAGTGGGCTTGACAATCAACCATTCTTCAAACAAGCACTACACACTAATATGCACTTAAACCAAATATTCTACATCTTCCCCACAAATAATTCCATAACGCAAGGCGTTTACAATAATCTCAAATTAGCTTTAAGAATAACTATGAATATTCGTAGCTTTGTTTTAGGCGCGACAAATAAATTATCACGGCTATGGGGACGGTTCCCGTGGCATAGTCGTGATACATAATTCCCAAATCGGGTGCGCATTTTATGTGACCCGACCATAACATCGAACAATGATTAAAATAAATATATTGTATATCGTGGGTGTATTTCATGTGACGCTATTTGCAATATGTACAAAAATAATGAGTGCATGACATCGTGATTTGTTCAAATAAATTCCATAAATCCTAAAGTGGTTAAATAAATAAAAGTAATTATAATTTTAAAAATGTACAATAGGTTTAAAATATGTAATTAATAAGATAATTAGGCTAATTAATAATAGTTGAGCGACGTGCTAAAATCATAGAACCTGAAAATGCCTAACACCTTCTCTCGTATTAACAAAATTTCTTACCCGGTTTTCTATGTTCGGAGACCATAAATAAAAGTCAAATTTTCTTGATTTAGGATTTAAAATAAACTGGTGACTTGGGACACCATAAATTATCTCAAGCGACGACTCTGAAATAAATAAAATAATCCCATTTCAATTTAATGTAACTTAAATTGAAAAAACTCCTTTATACCCTTTTTCGGGTAAAAAGGAGGTGTGACAGGAGCGACAGTATGATGACCTCAAACACTTGTCCTTAGGGACACAGTGCGGCATAGAGATGCCAAGCAGGTTACACTTGGAGCATCCAGATGGCTCCCTATAAGGCACTGTATGGTAGACGGTGTCGATCACCGGTAGGGTGGTTTGAGCCGGAGAGGCTCGATTATTAGGTACAGATTTAGTGCAGGATGCCATGGTTAAGGTTAAGATCATCCAGGAGAGACTTCGTACAACTCAGTCCAGGCAAAAGAGTTATGCCGATCCTAAGGTTAGTGATGTGGCATTTATGGGCGGGGAGAAAGTGTTGCTTCGGGAGTCACCCATGAAGAGAGTGATGCGATTTGGGAAGAAGGAAAAGTTAAGCCCTAGGTTCATCGAGCCTTTTGAGATCCTTGATCGAGTGGGAGAGGTGGCCTACAGACTTGCGTTTCCACCAAGTTTATTAGCATTGCATCCAGCGTTCCATATGTCCATGCTTCGGAAGTATCACAACGATCCATCCCACGTGTTCGACTTTAGCACTGTCCAGTTGGACACGGATTTGGCCTACGAGGAGGAGCCGGTAGCTATTCTAGACCTACAGGTTCGACAATTAAGATTGAAGAGTTATCCTTTAGTTCATGTGCAGTGGAGAGGTCAGCCTATTAAGGCAGCTACTTGGGAGTCCGAGTCCAATATGCAGAGCAAATATCCCCATCTTTTCATCGGCTTAGGTACTTTTCTATGTCTGTTCGAGGACGAACGATTATTTTAGAGGTGGAGAATGTGACGACCCAAAGGATTATCTTCAGTTTTATAACTCAAATCTGTGTTCCGAGGCCTTAAAAATATCATCTTATCTCTCATCAATTTGCGTGCGCAGTCCGGGCATGATTCCGAAAAGCCTTTATTTGGAAAATTTATGAAATAACAATTTTTGGCCTAAAAAGTTAATTTTTGTTGACTTCGGTCAATATTTTGGGTAAACGGATTCGGAACCATATTTTGACAGTCCTGGTAGGTCCGTAGTAAAATATGGGATCTGGGCATATGCCCGAAAATTGAATTTCGAGGTCCCTAGCTCGAGAAATGAATTTTTGAAGAAAATTGATAAGACTAAAAATGTAATAATTTAAAGGATTTGATCTTGTTGGTATCGGGTATGTATTTTGGTTCTGAAGCCTTGTAAATATCCATTATGATATTTATACCTTATATGTGAAATTTTGTGAAAGACGAGACTAATTTGACGTGATACGGACCTTTGGTTGAAAAGTTAGAAGTTTTGAAACTTTCTTGAAAATTTCATGCAATTTGGTATTAAATTCGTAGTTCTAGGCGTTATTTTGGCGATCTGATAGCACTAGAAAGTTCGTATGATGTTTTAGAACTTATGTGCATAACTGGTCTAAAGCTCCGGGGGCTCAGCTAAATTTCGAATAGGCTACTAAGTGATTTGAAACTTAGAGAATATTGCTGGTATGCTTCAGCTTGTTGCATGCCTCTTAACTCGCAATTACGAGATCAGGCATCGTAATTTGCGAGCCCTGTAGGGTCTGCATTTGCGAGCCTTTCATTGCAATTGTGATTAGAAGGCTAGGCCGGCAGAGTTAAAAAATTCGAACAAACCTTCGCAATTGCGAAGGGAGACTGGTAGGCGTATGATCGCAAATGCGATCTTTTAC
Source organism: Nicotiana glauca (assembly GCA_026770625.1). NCBI lineage: Eukaryota > Viridiplantae > Streptophyta > Magnoliopsida > Solanales > Solanaceae > Nicotiana > Nicotiana glauca. The sequence continues at coordinate 598 of MU765355.1, read as the reverse complement.
TCGCAATTGCAAGGGACAGTGTTCGCAAATGCGATACTTTCCTCGCATTTGCGAAGGCAGTAGGACTGTGAAGGGCTTCGCATTCGCGATGGATCCTTCGCATTTGCGAAGCTCTGGTCGCAAATGCGACATCTGAAGCTAATAAGTTTGGACTTAGACAGGAATATTCATTCATTTTCCCATTTTTCAAAACCTAAACTTTAAGAGGCGATTTTCCAAATGCTAATTCTTCCCAAATCATAGGTAAATGATTCTTAACTCATTGTTTTTCAATCTTTTACTTCTTTTCACAAGATTTCATCATAGAATCTAGGATTTTTATGGTGAAAATTGAGGGTTTGGGTAGAATTAGGGATTTTTGTATATTGGGATTTAGACCACAATTTAGGGTTGGATTTTCGAAACTAATTACATATTTGGGTTCGTGGGTGAATGAGTGAATGAGTTTTGGTTCGAACCTCGAGTTTTGACCAAGCGGGCCCGGGATCGATTTTTAACTCTTTGAAAACAAATGTTGGGAAACCTATAATTATGCATTAGAATTGATTTCTGTAGCAGTAATTGATGTTATTAATTTAATTATGACTAGATACGAGTG
>MU765354.1:233681-253723 GCA_026770625.1 Nicotiana glauca | reverse complement strand
GGGGGGGGGGGGGGGGGGGGATTCTTGTGATGACCCAAAGGGTCATCACCTGTTTCCTCACTCGTTCCATGCTTCCGAGGCCTTGAAAACCTCATTTTACTTGCCTCGATTTGTATGCGCAGTCCGAGCGCATAGCCGAAAAACGTTTATGTTGTAATACATGAGTTCTGTGAAATATTTGAAAAATTTTGATATTAATATGATTATAGTTGACTTTGGTCAACATTTTTGGTAAACGGACTCGGACCCGAGATTGGACGGTCCCGGAATGTCCGTAGAAAAATATGGGACTCGGGCATGTGTCCGGAGTCAAATTCGGAGGTATATAACCCGAGATATGAATTTTTCCGTGAAATTATTTTTCTGAAATTGTTAAGGAAAATAGAAATGAAAATTGATTAAAAGACTATGATATCGGGCTCATATTTTGGTTCCGACGCCCAGTACAAGTCTTATATATTGTTTAAGCGCTTTCTGTGAAGGTTGGTCGAAATCGGACGTCGTTTGACGTGTTTCGGACTATAAGTTCCAAGTTTGAAAGTTCATGAAGGTTAAAAGAAAAATTCTGTGTTTTGAGGCTTGATTCTATGTAAATGATGTTATTTGGTGATATGATCGCGCGACCAAGTCCGTAGGGTGTTCTTGAGGTTATGTGCATGTTTGGGTTGGAGCCCCGAGGGCTCGGGTGAGTTTTGGATAGGCATCAGATTGCATTTCTCATATTTGAAAAAGCTGGTATTCATCAGTTATGGTATCTTCGCATTTGCGAAGAATTTCTCGCAAATGCGAGCTTCGCAAATGCGAGCTTCGCAAATGCGAAGGAACCATCGCAAATGCGAAGAAGGGGAAGGCCGGGCAGGATCGCAATTGCGATAAAGACTTCGCAAATGCAAAGTTTGGTATGAAGAGCTGCAGTCGCAAATGCGACGCCCTTGCTCGCAAAAGCGAGAGGGCCTTGGTCGTAAACGCGAGAAATAGTTCGCAAATGCGAACCTAGGCAGCCAGACCTGGGTTCGCAAATGCGATCTCAGATGTCGCAATTCCAAGGAAAAACATTGTTCGCAAATGCGAACCAATATTCGCAATTGCCATATCCGCAGCCCAGCAATTTTTATACATAGTCAAAATTTCATCACTTTTCACCATTCTTTCGAAACCCAAACCCCATAGGCGATTTTTCAAGAGCAAACTTCATCCCAAATCACTTGTAAGTTGATTTTTACTCAATTCTTTCAATCTTTAACATCATTAAACATGTTTTCCACTTGAAATCAAGGATTTTCATGCGTGAAATTGGGGTTTTTGGGTAAAACCTAGGTTTTCTATAAATTGGGGAGTTGGACCTCGATTTGAGGTCCGATTTCAAAACAAATTACATATTTGAGTTCACGGGGGAATGGGTAATCGGATTTTGTCCAAACCTCCTGTTTTGACCATGTGGGCCCGGGGGCATTTTTTGAATTTTTGGGAAAAACTTGAGAAAATTATTTTTATGCATTCAAATCGATTCATATAGTGTTTATTAAAGTAATTGAACAATTTGTGATTAGATTCTAGCGTATTGGAGGTTGAACCGCGAGGCAAAGCAATAGTTGAGGATTAAGTGGATTTCAAGGCTTTGAGGTAAGTGTTTGGCTTAACCCTAGCTTGAGGGAATAAGAGTCGAGTCTTGTTGCTAATTGCTATGTGATCGAGTACGATGTATAGGCATGGTGACGAGTATCTATACATTGGTATCTAGCATGACCGTGAGTCCTTATAATGTGAGTACAATGACTTGGTTGTGAACTTCATGTTTATTGGAAAAATTCTATATGTTGTGAATAACATGTGAACGGTAAAATGATTAATTGTTTCTTGGGAGCATTGACTCGAATTGTGATACGAATATTGAAAGTATTTGAAATGACTGGATTCATTAGAGCGTTGGCTAAAAATGGTAGAGTGATTTATAAGATAAGAAAAGTAAGAAAAAGAAAGCGTTGTTGATTATTCCCTTGCCGGGACGTTTAGTTGAACTTGTTGGATTCTTTCCCTTGCCGGGACTTTTGTCAAATGTTTGCTCATTGTTATGTCCCTTAATTGTGACTGTTGGTTGAGGAGTCAGACTATTAAATGATATTGAGGAGCGGGTTGCACACCGCAACAATAATATTGAGGATCGGGTTGCGCGCCGCAACAGTAATACCTGATAAATGGTATGGGTCGGGTTGCAAGCCGCAACAGTGATATTTATGGAGCGGGTTGTACGATGCAACAGTGATATTTGTGGAGCGGGTTGCACACCGCAACAGTGATATTTGTAAAGCAGGTTGCACACCGCAACAGTGATATTTGTGGAGCGGATTGCACGCCGCAACAGTTGTTGGCACTATGTGTTTATATTGAACATTGTTTCCTTGGTTATTGTGAATCTAAGCTGCTTTAGTTGTTATTCAGGAATTCTATTATTAATGTTATCTCCTGATAGTATGTTTCCCCCACCTATATTGTTAGATGTTCGGTATTTCGATTCCGTTGTATATTTATAACTGCACAGGTTTATGTGGTGTCCAGTCTAGCCTCGTCGCTACTTCGCCAGGGTTAGGCTAGACACTTACCAGCACATGGGGTCGGTTGTGCTAATGCTACACTTGTGTGCATTTTTGCACAGGTCAAGGTTTTGAGGAGCAGTAACAGTAGTACGGGAGCAGGATTTCATTATCACGAGACTGAGGTAGCCTTGCAGGCGTCCGCAGGCCCGGCGTCTCTTCTTTATGCTATTCTCATTTGACTCTTGCCTCATTGTTTTTGAGACAGACAACTTATATATTTCTTTCAGACCATTATTTTTAGTGCATCTTTAGTAGTTCGTGAGTAATGTGACACCAAATCTTGGGTAGAGGCTTTTTAATGACTGTTCTGCTTTTTGATTCGTATTTATAAATCAGACTTCCGCTATTGTCCTTATTACATTTCATGTTCCATATTGATGCTATGAACTGGTAAAATAATTGTTTAGTTATGGAAATGGTAATTAAGTTGGCTTGCCTAGCTACCACGAGTAGGCGCTATCAGGATCCCGATAGTGGGAAATCCGGGTAGTGACAGTTCTAGGGGGGGTAGGGTCTAGTTTGGACATTGTATACTGGGGGAGGGGGGGAGGGGAAGATTGAATCCAAACCGTTGGATCAATCGAGATCAATGTCCTGGATCAATCACTTAAACGAAACGATGCCGTTTTAGCTTAGTGGGGGACTGGGTTGGTCCGGGAAAATGGGTCGTGGTTGGATCGGGTGAGGATGAGCGTATTTGGACCGTTGGATCAAGTGGATGTTAACGGCTCACATTAGTAACCTTGAAACGACGTCATTTTGGTGACGGTGGAGATGGACTGGACCGTCCGATCTAATGAGATCAACGGTCCTGATTGATATATGCCCAAACGACATCGTTTGGATTTAGTAGGAGGTAGACTGGGTTGGGCAAGTTTGGGCTGGTTTGAAAAATGGGTAATTTTGTTGTGTTTTGGTTTGGGATTAGGGAATTTTGGCCCAATTTCGATTTCCTCTAATTCTTTTCTTTTATTTTCTAAAATTCTAATTAAAAATATAAACCTAAATTAATCCTAGACCAAATTATCCTATACTCTAAGTAGTAATTATCACAAACATAATTAACTACCAAAGAAAACACAAAATTCAACATTAAACACTAAAAATGCAAAATAAATTATTTTTGTGGATTTTTCATTTTTGAAAAATAACAACTTACTTAATTAATCCAAAAAATATAAAATTAAATCCTAAATGTAAATACAACAGATTTTTGTATCTTTCTATTAATTTAAACATATAAACATGCACGGACACAAGCAAATGACGATATAAAATACTATGGAAATTAACAAAAATGCACACCATAAAATCGACAATTTTTGTTTTGATTTCTTTGGGAGTATTTCGCGTGGGGAAAATATCACGTGCTCACAACTACTCCTCTTTGCCCATAAACACGAAGAGTTTTCGTGCATAGACAAAGTGAGCGGATACGAGCGATTTTTTCCCGTTTGAACACTCCGTGTGAAGCATTTTTTGAAAGACTTGACTAAACCTCTACTTCAAAGGTTTCCTACATATCCTTGGCTAAAAAGGAATCAGGTCAATGTAGTTCGGAAAGTTTTGGTAGTTGGGACTACCGTGAAGCTATGTTTACTGTCACTGCTATTGCTACTTCTTACTGTCCTCCTTATTACACCGTGTTAAAAGAAAATAAGAAGCTAAGCTAAACTATATTCTATGAATTAAAAAATCTTATCTAGATATTCCCACTTGCTCTTGTGTTTCTTGTTGACTTGCGGTCTTGTTGACTTGTGTTTCCTCTGATGTTTCTATATTTCTGACTTGACTTGTAGCATTCGCTTTCTCAAGCTCGAACTACTCTTTCCTTCGAAAATTAAACTCCCTTCTTCTGACCACTGTTACCGCCTTCTTTCTGATTCTTGAACTTGAATTTTATTCCTCTAATTTTTGTTGTAACCCTTTGTTCTCCGGACGGGTTACTGACTTTTGACTTAAAAAGTAGGCCTCCGTTCTCCAGGCGGGCTCCTGACTTCAATAACTTAAAATGATAACGCCTCGATTCTCCAGGTGCGCTCCTGACCTCAACAACAACTTTAAATGATAACGCCTCCGTTCTCCAGGTGGGCTCCTGACCTCAACAACAACTTTAAATAATAACGCCTCCGTTCTCTAGGCGGGCTCCTGAACTCAACAATAACTTTAAATGATAACACCTCCGTTCTCCAGGTGGTCTCCTAACCTCAACAATAACTTTAAATGATAACGCCTCTGTTCTCCAGGCGGGCTCCTGACTTCTGACATAAAAAGGTACGCCTCCGTTCTCCAGGCGGGCTCCTGACTTCAACAACTAAAACGCCTCCATTCTCCAGGCGGGCTCCTGACTTCAACAACTAAAAATGATAACGTCTCCGTTCTCCAGGCGGGCTCCTAACTTTGACAACTTAAAATGATAACACCTCCATTCTCCAGGCGGGCTCCTGACTTTGACAACTTAAAATGATAACGCCTCCATTCTCCAAGCGGGCTCCTGACTTCAACAATTATTTAACAATAACACCTCCATTCTCCTGGCGGGCTCCTGACTTCAACAATTTAAAATGATAATGCCTCCGTTCTCCAGGCGGGCTCCTGACTTCAACAATTTAAAATGATAATGCCTCCGTTCTCCAGGCGGGCTCCTGACTTCAACAACTTAAAAATGATAACGCCTCCATTCTCCAGGCGGGCTCCTAACTTCAACAACATAAAATGATAACGCCTCCATTCTCCAGGCGGGCTCCTAACTTCAACAATTATTTGAAAATAACACCTCCATTATCCAGGCGGGCTCCTAACTTCAAAAATTTAAAATGATAATGCCTTCATTCTCCAGGTGAGCTCCTGACATCAACAATTTGAAATGATAACACCTCCGTTCTCCAGGCGGGCTCCTGACTTCAACAACTTAAAAATGATAACGGCTCCATTCTCCAGGCGGGCTCCTGACTTCAACTATAACTGTGTTTTATCGACATTATTCTTCCCTTGCCTCCTCAACCATTTCCCTTTGAAATTTGATTCACCTTCCTTCAAAACTTCCTACCTTAATTTGTGTTATCCTCTTTTACAACTACCTTCTCCGAAACTTGTATTGTCCTCCTCCTCAACTGCTTTCTTCGAAACTTGTTGTCTTGCTTTTCCTTAAAACTGGAATTGCTTTCCTCGTTCCTTCGATGGGTACCCGATTTCAAGAAAATTTTCAAAAATGGAAGAAAATTTTCTGCCCCAGTTTGATAATCTTCTTTGTGGCATGTCTTTTCGCCATCAATAACATTTCCTTCACCTGTTTCAAATCAAAGAAAATTTTATTAGTTTAAAATGTGGTGAGTGGTCGTGCCACTCCTGCTGGGGATGGTTTTTCCCTTTCTCCTTTCTCTGCTCTGCGTTCCATTACACTATCAAACTTGTTGGGGATGATATTATTTGCAGGGGATCATATTCCTGCTGGGGGATTTTTTTTACTACTCTGTGTCGTCCGACCATTTTGAAAATTTGGCCGACAACTTCCGACCTCCCAAACGATTCCTTATTCATAAACTTCTCAACTGTTGTTTTCCACTTTTACTCCATACTTTCCGAAATCTTAGACCAATCCATCATTTGGTCTTATAATGACATCTTTCTCATCTCATTGTATTATCTTCGGCTTATCTTATCCACATTTACTTCGCTCCATATTGGAAACTGGTAGTAAGCTCTGAAAATCCTTTTAAAAAATAGACTATCATTGAAAAATCTTTAAACAAAGAAATGAAAAATGATGACTTCAAGAGCTGGGGAGAAGAAAAAGGAAAAGAACTTATCTGAACGGTATAACCGATCTATTTATATCAATCAACCTTTCTGATGGCCTTACTTTGCGTTTCAAAGGCCCCGTAACCCAACTCTTTTGCCGAACCAGTATCTTGTTCTGCTTGATGCCTCGATGGATCCTTTCTGTCAATCTTATCTTGACGCCCCTTTTTAACTCCTTGTCGCCTCATAGTGCCCTTCGAGGGGTTTTCACTAATAAGACTCTCTCATTTCTCTCAGCTCCCGTCGCCTTATGGTGCCTGTGAAGGTTTTCACCGATAAGACTCTCTCATTTTATTTCTCTCAACTTCTGTCGCCTTATGGTGCCTGTAAAGGTATTCACCTATAAGACTCTCTCATTTTATTTTTTAGCTGGGGATTGGAGTGTTACCGATGGGACTATCTGCCGATAATTCTCTTGGCTATCAATTCTTTTCAGCTATGATCCTCTTTCTGCTAGGGATTAGAGTGTTATTCCTGACTTCCATTTGCCCGACTAGGTACTTCTCGAATACTGATTGGGAGGTCATTTTCGGAAATCAATATGTTTTTTTTGTGTATGGCTAAAAGAAAAGGGTATCAAAAGTTCAAAATAATTTTGGCGGGTAAAACATTACAACTCTTGGAATCAAACTTCTTTCCCAAAATTACAAACACAATTTCTGCCCCAGTTTTCTTGCTTGGGGATTTTTTATTTCTGTTACACTATGACCGAGCCGTGAGGCGCCTACATATCCTCTTTGAGGAATCAGGTCGAACGTAGTTCACTCTAATTCCTTTATTTTCTTGTAACTTTTCTTTTGTTTTTGTTATTTTATATATATATATATATATATATATATATATATATATATTCATTACTGATTCCAAAAGAGGGGTATGAAAGAATAAATAAGGCTCAAAAGGGGAAACAAAGGTTAAAGTATTTGGATAGTAGAAAAATTTGTATCCTTCATTTCATTCTCCGATACAATGCCAAATACAAACAAACAACAATTACAATCAAAGAAATCATACATAATATCTCTTGACTACGTCAGAATTGATAGCCATGTCTATGCATCTTCTTTCAATGTATGTCAAACATAAAGCACCATTGGACAACACTCTGGTCACAATAAACGGCCCTTGCCAATTGGGGGCGAACATGCCCTTTGCTTCGGCCTGATGTGGAAGGATTCATTTTAACACTTGTTGCCCCACTTCAAACTTCCTGGGACGCACCTTCTTATTGTATGCTCTTGCCATCCTCATTTGATACTATTGGTCATGACATACTGCTGCCAATCATTTTTCATCAATTAAGCTCAACTGCTCCAAGCGGGTTTTGACCCACTCATCATCATCAATCTCAGCCTCAACGACAATTCGGAGAGACGGAATTTCAACTTCTGCCGGTATCACTGCTTCAGTTCCGTATACCAACAAATAAGGAGTTGCACCTACTGAAGTACAAACAGTAGTGCGATAACCCAACAATGCAAATGATAAATTTTCATGCCATTGTCTGGACCCTTCTACCATTTTCTTCAATATCTTCTTTATATTCTTGTTGGCTGCCTCATCTGCTCAATTCGCCTTGGGGCGATACAGGGTCGAATTACGGTGTGTAATCATGAACTGCTGACATACTTCTTTCATCAAACCGCTGTTAAGATTAGCATCATTATCCGTGATGATCACCTTTGGGATCCCAAATCTACAAATGATATGGGAATGAACAAAATCCACTATTGCTTTCTTGGTTACCGACTTGAAAGTTTTAGCTTCAACCCATTTGGTAAAGTAATCAATGGCTACCAGAATGAACCTATGACCGTTGGAAGCTGCCGGCTCGATAGGTCCAATGACATCTATGCCCCACGCAACAAAGGGCCATGGTGCTGATATTGTGTGTAATTCTATTGGCGGAGAATGAATTAGATCTGCGTGTATCTGACACTGATGACACTTACGCAAGAAGTTGATATAATCTCGCTCCATGGTGAGCCAATAATATCCTGCTCGAAGAATCTTCTTTGCCAATACATACCCGCTTATATGTGGTCCACAAACTCCAAAATGCACCTCTGTCATAACTGTCGCGGCTTGACCAGCATCTATACACCTCAGCTATCCCAAATCTGGTGTTCTTTTGTACAATACTACTCCATTGAGGAAAAATCCATTTCCCAAACGTCGAATGGCTCTCTTTTAATCTCCGGTGGCCTGCTCCGGGTATATTCCCATCCTGAGGTATTCCTTGACATTATAAAACCATGGTTCGCCATCCAATTCCTCCTCTATCATATTGCAATAGGCATGCTGATCACGAACCTGAATATGCAACGGATCAACATGAATTTTATCTGGATGATGCAACATTGATGCTAAGGTAGCCAAAGCATCGGCAACCTCATTATGAACTCTTTGGATGTGCCTAAACTCCACTAATCAAAAATGTTGACATAGATCGTGAAAACATTGTCAATATGGTATGAGCTTCAGATCTTGTGTTTCCCATTCACCTTGAATTTGATGTACCAGGAGGTCCGAGTCTCCCAAGACCAAAACGTCCAGGACATCCATGTCCGCAGCTAACCGTAAGCCTAAAATGCATGCCTCATACTCAGCCATATTGTTCGTACAATAGAAACGTAGCTGAGCCGTAACAGGATAATGATGTCCTATTTCAGAAATAAGTACCGCTCCTATTCCAACTCCCTTTGCATTTGCAACTCCATCAAAGAAAAGCTTCCACCCTGGTTCCTCAGTCAATACCAACTCATCGATATGCATCACTTCTTTATCAGGAAAATACGTCCTCAATGGCTCGTATTCTTCATCAATAGGATTCTCAGCCAAGTGATCGGCCAGTGCTTGGGCTTTCATTGCAGTTCTCGTCACGTAGACGATGTCAAACTCCGTGAGTAATATTTTCCATTTCGCCAATCTCCCTGTGGGCATTGGCTTCTGGAAAATATACTTCAATGGGTCCAAACGTGAAATGAGGTAAGTGGTATAAGATGATAGGTAATGCTTCTACTTCTGTGCCACCCAAGTTAGGGCACAACATGTTTTCTCAAGTTGAGTGTACTTAACCTCATAAATTGTAAACTTCTTGCTGAGATAAAAGATGGCTTGCTCCTTCATGCCGGTGATATCATGCTGCACCAGTAGACAGCCAAACGAGTATTCCAAAACCGTTAGATAAAGAATCAGAGGTCTCCTTTGTTCAGGCGGAACCAACACAGGTGGATTTCACAAATACCTTTTTTATCTGGTCAAATGCTTCCTGACATTCTTCAGTCCATTCTACCGCAACATCCTTCTTTAGTAGCTTGAAAATGGGTTCACAAGTTGCTATGAGTTGAGCAATAAACCTGCTGATATAGTTCAACCTTCCCAACAGACTGATTACTTCGGTTTTATTCTTCGGGGGTGGCAGCTCTTGGATGGCTTTGATCTTTGATGGGTCCAACTTAATTCCTCGCCGACTTAATATGAACCCCAACAGCTTTCCGGATGGAACACCAAATGCACACTTGGCAGGGTTGAGTTTGAGGTCGTACCTGCGGAGCCTCTGAAAGAACTTCCTCAAATATGTGATGTGGTTAGCCTGCTGCTTTGATTTAATGATCACATCATCCACGTACACCTCAATTTCTTTGTGTATCATATCATAAAACACAGTAGTCATTGCCCACATGTAAGTTGCCCCAGCGTTCTTCAGACCAAATGGAATTACTCTGTAGCAATACGTTCCCCATGGCATGATGAATGCCGTCTTCTCTGCATCCTCTTTATCCATCAAAATCTGATGATACCTAGCATAGCAATCCACGACAGATCAAATTTCACGTTTGGCACAATTATCGATCAAAATATGGATGTTGGGTAATGGAAAGTTATCCTTCGGGCTAGCTTTGTTCAGATTACGATACTCAACGCACACTCTAATTTTCCCATCCTTCTTCGGCACCAGCACTACATTGGCCAACCAATCAGGATACCGAGTGACCCGGATAACCTTTGCTTCCAGCTGTTTGTTTATCTCTTCCTTAATATTCACACTCATGTCAGTTTTGAATTTCCTCAATTTTTGCTTGACGGGAGGGAATGTCAGGTCAGTGGGCAATTTGTGAACCACTAAATCGGTGCTTAGACCCGACATGTCGTCATATGACCATGCAAAAATGTCTTTGAATTCAATAAGTGTTTTGATTAATTCTTCCCTGATATTTGGTTCAATGTGGATGCTTATTTTAGTTTACCTAATGCTATCCACGTCCCCTAGATTGACGGCTTCCGTGTCATTTAAGTTGGGTCTAGATTTTTCTTCAAATTGACTTAGCTCCCTACTAATCTCTTCGAAAGCTTCATCCTCATCATATTCCGACTCATACTCTACTTCTTGCACTATTATTTCGGAGTCAGATTGATTTTCTAGACTGGGTTGAAGATTTCTTATGCATGCCATGTCATTAGGATCAGTATAAAGTGAACTGTACATAAAAGAAGAAAAATAACATTAAAATAAAATAAAATAAGGAATGAAGAAAAAACAAACTTTCATTTTATTGAAGTACGAGATAACAGGGTTTTGCACATAAAGATAAAAAGAAATCTGGATTACAACCCTGGAATAATCCAGACAAACAAGAAAGAAAATCATAGCCAACTACCAAGACTCCCTCCGAGTGGGAAGAGGAATAGCCCTCCAATTATTGACCTTTGCCTTTGGTCCTACAAACTGCACATCTGCCTTGTTGTACCCTTCCCCAGCCTCTATCACATTATCCTCGACAATTAACTTTTTGAATCGTTTATCCAGATCTCCATCTGCGCCAATCAATGTCCCAGGAACTTTTGAGGTCAGCTGCTTTCTAATACTAGGCCTGCCGAAAGATCTGGACAGGCGCGGGGTTGGCTTTGAAAGGATCCATGCCTTTTGCTTCTTCTTCTTAGCTCTTCAGATGTCTGCAGCTGTAGGTTTAAACCCCAAACCGAAGGTTCCCACATTTTCCGATAAAGATACCGGTTGTACAATACCTTGAAGAGATGCCCCCAAGCCTTTACCGGTCACAAAACCGTGTCCCAACATTTCACAGGCTACCATGATGTATGCGGAGCTTATCTTTGCATTCAGAATGTGTTCCCCCTCTGGAATTTTCTTGACCGACACTGTGTCACAAACTTGGTATATCCATGGCCTGATGCCATCCTCTACCTCAACAAAGGGTATAACGGTGTCACTTTGGGAACGCAGATTGTCCTCGCCATGAACCGTAATCTCTTGTCAGTCCCACTCAAACTTAACCACTTGATGCAGGGTAGATGGAACTGCTTTTGCAGCATGAATCCAGGGTGGTCCCAACAAAATGTTGTAGGAGACTGCCATATCTAACACTTGGAATTCCATGGTGGGTTCCACAGGCCCAATTGTTAATTCCAGCACTATATCACCAACCGATTCTTTACCCCCGCTGTCGAACCCCCGAATGAAAACATTGTTCTTGCGGCTTCTGTCACTATCTACTTTCAGTTTGTTCAATGTAGAGAGGGGACAAATGTTCGCACTAGACCTATTATTAGCCAAAGCTCGGGTAACCACATATTCCTCGCATTTAACTATAAGATAGAGGGCCCTATTATGCTTGGTACCTTCTTCGGGTAACTCATCATCGGCAAAGGTGACCCTATTTACCTCAAATATCCTATTTGCAATTTTCTCCAAGTGATTGACGGAGATCTTGTTAGGTACATGGGCCTCATTCAGGATTTTCATCAAATCCTGCCGATGTTCATCAGAATGGATCAATAATGAAAGTAATGAGATTTGAGTCAGCGTCTTTTTTAGCTACTATATGATGGAATAATCCTGCAACTTCATTTTCTTTAAGAATTCTTCTGCTTCTTCCTTGGTCACCAGCTTCTTTACTGCTGATGGGTTGATTTTTCTCAATTCTGTTGGAACAAAGCACCTCCCCGAGCGAGTTATCCCCTGAACCTCACAAATTTCTTCTTTGAACTCCTTTCCTCTATAGGTCACTGTTACCCGGTCATAATTCCACGGGATGACTTTGTTGTCAACCATCGGCAATTGGATTATCGGCTTGATGATGACTGGGTCTATATGAGCACCTTTTACAATTAGAACGAGTCTGTTTGTTGCTCTCGGCACAATCACCTTTGCCTCCTCTTGTTTTACCAACACTTTTCTTGTGGACCCCTTTACCATCACTGGTTCATTGTGCACCTTCTTCTCGTTGATTAACGGCTTATCGTCCATCGGCCCTTTTGCCGACCTGCTTTCACTCGACCTGATCATCATTACGGTTTGAAAGGGTTTTTTAGACTCTCCTTCTATTTGTATCAACTCGATCATATTGTTATCGTGATGGACTAGAAGTGGGTTCTGGTTGATGTTGGGTTTTCCGAGGTTTGCACCTCAATTCGACGAGTGTCGATAAGCTCCTACATAACTATTTTTAGCTCCCAGCATTTCTCCGTGTCATAACCATGGGCTCCTGAGTAGTACTCACAACTCATCGAGTGATCAAGATTCTTTGAAGTGGGATTTGGCAGTTTATCCACAACTGGATTCAACAATCCCAACTGCTTTAGTCGGTGGAACAGATTGGTGTAGGACTCTCCCAATGGAGTGAACGTCCTTGGCTTCTGCACCCTGTCATTCCTGAAGGTTTGGTTCGGACGAAAACTTGTACCAGGGCGATTTCTGTTTGCTCTTGGAGGAGGGTAGTGGCTTTGTTGGACTGACGCACGCCATTGGTTGTGAGGTGGAGGTTGGCTGTATGCTTGAGCGTGGTGAAAAGAAAAATGGGATTCGGGATGAGAGTAGTAGTGTTGTGGGTAGCTATATGGAGTACGGGAGTAATTTTTTTGGTGGGGTTGTGGTCGGTTGTAGTAGGGTGAAGGGCCTCTACGTCTGAACCAAGCTCCGGACTCCACCACTGCGATGTCTTCTTTCCTCTTCTTCCCAAGCGCACCTCCAGTGCCGCTCTGGATAGCCTGAGTGGTGGCTTTGATTGCCGAGTAACTCATTATTTTATTAGACTTGAGTCCCTCTTCGATCATACCACCCATTTTCATAACCTCATTGAACGATTTGCCAATCGCCGTCACCAAGTGACCGAAGTAAGTTAGCTCCAAAGCTTGCAGAAACTAATCGACCATCTTTTCTTCCTTCATTGGGGGATCGACCCTCGCGGCCTGTTCTCTCCAACGGAACCCGTACTCCCTATAACTCTCCCCAGGTTTCTTCTCCAATTTTATCAACGACAGACGATTTGGAATGATTTGTAGATTGTACTGGAAGTGGCCAGCGAATGCTTGTGCCAAGTCATCCCAGGTGTACCATCTACCATGGTCCTGTCATGTATACCATTCCAATGCAGACCCGCTCATACTTTGGCTAAAGTACGCCATCAACAGCTCATCTTTTCCGCCCGCCCCTCTCATCTTACTGCAAAATCCTCACAAATGTGCCACTGGATCACCATGTCCGTCATACAAATCGAACTTAGGCATCTTGAACTCGGCTGGCAGCTAAAAATCTGGAAACAAACTGTCACGCCCCAAATCGAGGGACATGACCGGCGCCCGACCGGGTAGCCCCAGTCAAGCGGACCTGGGTGCCTTTCCTATCCCACGTACTACCCCGTACTTCTCATTACTTATTAATCAAGGGATTAACCATTTTATAATTGAAATCACCCTTTTTCAAAACACACACAACATACTTGATTACTTAACAAAGTTTACAACTTACATTACCTGACATACAATACATAAGTTCATAACCCACATTTACTGTCTACGGAGCCTCTAAAGATACGACAGGATAATACAGTACTTGCCGGTAACAAGGCTCCGGCTATACCTTACACAAAACTAAAATAAGACTCCGAAAATAGAAGTGGCATGAGCCACGCAGGGCCCCGAGAGGAAAAGGGCTCACCAAAATGGCCAGTGGAAGATGAAGGAGTGCTACTGCCGATGAACTGAAGTACCTGCTACGGATCCACCTACAATCATAACACGAATGTAGCGCCCCCAGCAAAAGGGACGTCAGCACACTGGAATTGTACTGGTATGTATGGATAAACTTTGTCCCAAGTAAACTCAAGCCATAGACAAGTAAGTCACGGTAATTGAAACAACAAACAAATACACAAAGAAATAACAAATCAAGCAAACAAATTTTCAACACTTAACTTTGTTTCAAGTAGTCCTCAAATCATATACAAGTAGAAAACAACAATAGAAGCAACAAGCAAACACACATGGAAGGCACAATCAAGCCAAACAAAGGGACAATCAGTGCCCCACAGATTACAAACTCTCCTGCTGTCTCCTTTCACAATTCCTCATCAATGATTTCACAATTGGTACACATATTGATTTCAATGGCGATTTCGATCGCATACCACCCTTATTACCTCGTCCACCCTTATTACCTCGGCCACCCTTATCACTCCAACCCATAATTTATCATATTGTGTTGCGGCACGCAACCCGATCCCACCGTATAGTTTCAAATCACAACAATCACAACAACAACCAAGAACACTTCACAAAGATCATATCAATGACAATAAGCAATTCACAAAGATCACAACAACATTTCACTTAGGAGTCACAACAATGATTTACAAGTGTTCCCATAGCCATCAATACTATTTCCGTTAAATTCCACAATTCACAAGTATTTCACGTTACCACAATACTTTTCAAGTCATAGCCACTGCAATGTTACAAGTGTTTCCATAGCCAACAGTACCAATCCCATTATGTTCAACAGTTCAAAAGTAATTCAAGTCATTTCATTAATTTCCCACAAGAAGCCAAATGTGTCATTACCACCATTGTTCCCAATTTCATCATTTACGATTTCCTTTTTATCAAACGTTTCTCAACTCATACCACATAACACATAATCAAACCAATCAATCACCCAACAACCCAATCACAAGAATTTCACAACAATCCATATAGCTATCACATACCAAATAATTTGTACACCAAACATGGCGATTTCACCAAGATCAAATTTATCCATACATACCTCGTTTAAGCTTTCCTTAAGTTACTACGACGTTTTGGAAATTCTAGCAATCTCAATTTACTTGAAACATAGCAAAATTAAACACAAATTAGGAAGGCATTCATGGTTTCAGCTCCTTGCAGCCTTTTATCAAACACTAGTTAGGCGTCTTGATTTTTAATACTCTTTTACAATATTATCCTTCATTCCAAAACCCAATCTTTACCTATTTATGTTCATCAATCTTCCCACAACCCTATTTGCACATGCATGCATACATAATACTACTATACCAAGAATCATACCTCAATGACCCATCTCACAACCTCTACAATACCAACATAACCTAGGTTAGGCACCTATGGCTCCCAATCACCCTCCCATGAGTTCTAATGTATGTATCTTACATGAATAATCACCATAGAGTAGTTAGAGATGATAGACATACCTCTTGTAGTAAGAATTTTAAGAATCCCCACTTGTGGTGTTCTTGAAGAATTCAAGGATTTGAAGGAAAATCTAAGGATTTTGAAGATTAATCCTTGTTAATATAAGTGTTTAAGGGGTATAAATTACTCAAAGTCCTCTAAAAACCTTACCTTAGATCATAGGGATGAAGTTTGGGACGAAATCCCCTTGAGAGAGCACGCCATAACACCAAAAATGAGTTGGGAACACTCTAGACCGGTCCTGGGGTATTAAAACCTTCCAGGCGCGCGAACTTTCGCCCAGACGCGTGAACGTTTGCATCCTTAACGCGTTTTTCTGAGTATTCTGCCTCAGACGCGCGAAAAACGCGCGAAGTTTCAAAGTTCGCGCGAAGTTTGCGCGAGTGACACCTGCCCAGTAAAATGGTCATAAATTTCTGTATACACCTCCAAATGACGAACGATTTGTTGCGTTAGAAACTACACTCAAAGGGCTTTAAGTTGATAGGTTTTGAATCACACAACTCTTTATATAAAGGGAGATATGATCGTTCAAATTAAGGTATTGTGCGCACTCATTTACAGATTTCGTCTAATATGCAATTTTCCAACTTAGCTTAGACTTAGGCCTCTCCTTAGACCCCAAATCACTTATAATAAGACTTATACACTTAATACCATATCCAATTGATATCCATAATATCATAAATCCTTATTTTCACACGAAATAAAATAATTTAGCCCACCTTGGCATGACGAAATCTTAAATTACTCGAAAAATATTTTCCGGGGCCTTACATTCTCCCCCCCCCCAGGATCATTCGTCCCCGAATGAGGACTGAGGTCTGTTCACTAGCCATCCTTATGTAACTTTAGCTTGTTCACATCATGAAATATATCAATAGCTTGAATTTGGCTAACTTTAGAAATTTTTTTTTGAAAATTTCATCAGAGTTTCCTTTGTAATATGGACATATCCACCTGTCAAAGAGCCCCTGAAACATATTTCCAAGGCCATTACACAGTTTTTGTTAACCCTACAACAGGTATACAATTCATTCCCTAACAACTCGTACATATTCAAACACTCTAAACAACTTATAATTAGCTCGTTCTCTTTATACCACAATTTGCACCTGGTTCAATCAAGATCATTTACTTTCCACACAACTGGGTCACTTCAATGATCCCCATACATTCCAATCACTTTAACATGCCATAAATGCTTCAATTAACCATTACCAATCTACTCTATCATTAATCATTTACCTACCACATAAGTTTCACAAAATTTTCATTTACTTCAAGGGTTGCACATTACCCAAATAGCAACAACATTTGCAATATGGCACACATTCGGAAGTTACACCAATAAGGTAATTTCGGGAAACTGGGGTGCCTTTGCACAAATCTGAACACTACCTCAAATTACTTAAAGATAGCCGTTTGCAACTACTAGACTTGTTCGAATAGTTGGGGATATTTCTCTTTCATTTCATTTTTCCGCTTCCCACATGGCTTTCTCGACTTGCTGACTTTGCCACAACACTTTAACTGAAGTAATTTCCCTATTCCTCAATTTTCGGACTTGCCTATCAAGAATAACAACCGGAATTTCTTCATACGATAACTCTTCATTGGCCTCAATAGTCTCAATTGGCACGATGGTGGATGGATCCCCAACTACTTTCATTAACATAGACACATGGAATACCAGGTGCACTAATGCCATCTCAAAGGGCAATTCCAGCCTATAAGCCACTTGTCCTATCCTTTGGGTGATCCGATATTGACCGACATACCTTGGGCTCAATTTCCCTTTCTTCCCAAATTACATGACTCCCGTCATGAGAGATACTTTCAAGAACACCCAATCATCTACTTGGAATTCCAATTCTCTTCGATGCATGTCTGCATAGGATTTCTGACGACTCTAAGCAGTTTTCATCTTCTCGTGAATGACCTTAACTTTTTCCATAGCATGATGCACAAGATGTGGCCCTAACAGTTCTGCTTCACCAATCTCGAACCACCCAATCGTAGATCTACACCTCCTTCCATACAATGCCTCAAATGGGCCATCTGAATACTATCGTGAAAGTTGTTATTGTAAGCGAACTCGACAAGCGACAAATGGTCATCCTAACTAATTTTGGAAGCTAGAACACAAGATCGCAACACATCTTCAAGCGTCTGAATAGTCCGCTCTGCCTGACCGTCGGTCTGCGAATAGAAAGCCGCATTAAGATTTACTTGAGTACCCAAACCTTACTGAAATTTCCTCCAAAAGTTTGCTGGGAACTGAGCCCCTCGATCCAAGATAGTAGGAACTGGAGTGCCATGAAGTATGACTACTTCCTTGATGTACAACTAAGCATATTGTTCTGCAGTATTGGTGCATTGGACTGGCAAAAAGTGAGCTGATTTCGTGAGTCGATCCACAATTACCCAAATTGAGTCGAACTTGCATGTAGTGCGCGGTAATCCTACCAAAAAAATCCATAATGATCATTTCCCATTTCCACATCAAAATTTCTATTCCTTGTAATAATCCTCTAGGCCTTTAATATCCGTCCTTCACTTGCCGATAGTTCGTACATTTTGCCACAAAGTCCGCCATAACATTGGATTTTCCCGAGTGATATAGAACATCGGTGTCGTAAACTTTGAGTAACTCCAACTATATTCTCATCCTCAAATTAAATTCTTTCTATTCGGAATTATATTTGAAGGCTCTTATGGTCCGTGACTATATCAACATGGACCCTATACCAACAATGGTGCCAAATCTTTAATGCAAATACCACAGTTGCCTGGAGGCATAAACTATCACCTTAACACGTTGCATCATTAGTGAAACATCTTTATCATATTCCTCTTACATAAGACCTCCCACGAATTGAGTTCTACTATAATTTTCCTGATATGGTTACAATCTCATGTGAATAATTGCTACTAACTCTTCCAAATTTTCAACAAAAGATATCACTCAATGAGTTTTCTCATATGACCTTCTGTCTCAAATGAATAACATCTGCTAACTTGCACACATACCCTGATAACACCATCCTACACGACATTGCATCAAATATAAGGTAACATTGTGCTCCGACTTTTCTTATCCAACCTCTTCTCCCCATATGTGCCTTATAGAATTTAAGGTTAAATACTACCCAAAACACATATCAACACCCTTTATATGTATATAATTTAGGAAGGGTCACTGGCCCGAGAAGGGCATTCTCTGGAACCTTAGATCCACCTCAATTCTTCAACAACGGCTTTTGGTTTTACTCTTAAGTGTAAGACTTGGTCCACCCGATTCTATCCTCGATGGGTAACTCACCCCATTCCCCATATTGTAGCTACGAATAGAGTTTCCTGATATTATGGCTTAGGAATTACCATGCTAAACATTTCTGGTCCACAACAAATGTTCATCCTCTTTCAATCTATTTTGAACCTTTCATTTGCCCTTTGGTAGATTATGTTGTCTTTCCCTTATTGATCACCCATTGGCTTGGACAATATGCTAGTACCATCGTTTCTTTCTAATTGGGAATTTCATTCCCATTCCATTCTGCGGGTAGTGCATAGTTAATAGCCTTGTTGTTCCACACATTTGTCCACCTCCCGTGAACTTGTAATATCATTATGCCTGGTTTAAATCAGTTTACAATACCACAACTTCACCACCGGTATTCTCACCTCCCATTATATGTAGACATGAACTATCTTTGAATCCTTTAGTTGATACCAAGTTTGTCACCCAAGCCGGTCGCATTGCGGTTAGTCCCTTATAACTTTTATTAGCACTTGTGCTCCAAGCGAGTCCACCATTTGGATACAAGATATTTTATGATAATCATGACCATCTCAATTCAAAGGTTTTCTCCATTTTTTTTCTCGCCTCATTCTTCCTAGTTAGTGAATAGTTGCGTACTCTTCCATATGTTACGTGGTCTTTTATCTTAGGTATTTCATCCGGGTCACCTCTTAACTCTTATAAGGATATTCATGGGAAAGTGTGTTCGTCCGTATATCACGTAACACTTATCTGTTTGTAAGATTCTTTAGAGGCTCTCCATCAAGCCCAAATACCCTCTTGGGTTATTGTAGCATCACATTTATTTCTCCCACTCGTTCTGCCTTTCTTAATGTCCTGGAACTTTGGTT